>CM019170.2:41621751-41921292 GCA_009739505.2 Apolygus lucorum | reverse complement strand
GAGGTACAATGAGAATTTTCCTCAATTTCAAAGCTTGGGTACAATTATTAAGGTATAAAGAAACCGGAATATTGAGAAATCGGATATATTGTGAATATTATCTCCCCACTCGCCTCCTCCCTTACAAATTTGAAATAGTGGCAATTTGGGGATTTTTTGAGAAACACGCAAATCGGTTGGAATTGGGCAAACAAGATTATGCCAGCAAACGCACGTTTTTGAGCATTAACCCCCCCCCCCTCACCCTTAAAAGGCAAAGCAAAATTCGAAATTCCGGCGACGTAGTGCACAACTAGATAGTTTTCCGCGTCGAACAAAAAAGAACCACGAAAATCGGTTGGGAAACTAAGGCCTGGGCAGACGACACAAGATTTTTTTCACACACCACACAGACATACACATATGGTTTTTCCGCGGATTTGGATTCAGAATGGTCTAAACGGATTACTGTGTGGTTAATTTTTTTCTCTTGAGTGTGGTCCAACTTTACCCCAGATCAATGAATAAGGACGCCCAAGTCTTACTGTGGGACGTCCTAAAAAGGACATCAAAGAGGCCATTGTTGATTGAGAAGATTCTTTGGAGAATGGATGTTGTCCGTTGATCCTCATTGAACTGGAATTCGGTAACCATTAAATAACAAGAACAACAAACCTATGACGCAGGTCCAATTTTCTCTTACCAATGATTTGGTTGAAGGAAATATGAAAGTAGTAGACAATTATGGAATTTATTGAACAAATAATTATGATGATTAGGTACTTACAAAAGTACTTGTGAAGTATCTTGCTCAATAAAAATAAAAATTTCGCGTTTTATTATTTTTTCCTCGGCATAATTTCATTAATAAATAGCTCTTTAATAAAACGAAAAATTTTACATTGAATGAAAAAGTCCACCTAAAAATTGATCGTTGGATTATTGAGGTGATCGTTGGTTCCTTCTTCTCCTAATAAACAAGATACAATTTTCCATTGTTAAAATGAATATCTAGTCCAGTATTATTAATTTGACTCAACTCAGTCGTTCAGTAAAAATAAGAGAAAAATCTCGCAATACTTTACCTTCTTCCAAAGTGCCGGTGAATCGATTGCAAATAGGGTTTGTAGCAAGATCTGGTCTGTTATTTCCCACTCGAACCACGACTGTCGCTGGTTTATTTTTTCCTGGAAAAAAATAAATTGTAATAAATTTCATCACATTTTAATAAACCATGAGTTTGTGTTTGAGATGTATTTTTACGGGTATTTTCATTGCCACTACTGGCTACCTAGTCTCGGTACCTCCTACCCGGCGACCTTTAGCTAAAGAGGACGTCACCCTACATTGCCTGATTCATCTCGACTTTCTCTCGCCAAGTGATTCGTCACACCTCGTCGAAAAATACTCTTTCTTAGATTCCCATCTCAGATCCTCGCCATTCGTCGGCCACATTCCTATACAGAATCTAACCGTCTCTAACTACGATGAGACGATTTCCTGCATCATCAATAACTATGGTTGGAAATAATGCCACTACTCAGAAAGGTCAAACATATATAGCATTTCCGAATTGAGTTAAACTTTTTCCATTTTGGTTTAAACCTTTTCCATTTAGATTTAAAACTTTTCCATTTGGATTTAGACCTTTTCCATTTAGATTTAAACCTTTTCCATTTAGATTTAAACCTTTTCCATTTAGATTTAAACCTTTTCCATTTAGATTTAAACCTTTTCCATTTAGATTTAAACCTTTTCCATTTAGATTTAAACCTTTTCCATTTAGATATAAACCTTTTCCATTTAGATATAAACCTTTTCCATTTAGATTTAAACCTTTTCCATTTAGATTTAAACCTTTTCCATTTAGATTTAAACCTTTTCCATTTAGATATAAACCTTTTCCATTTAGATATAAACCTTTTCCATTTAGATTTAAAACTTTTCCATTTAGATTTAAACCTTTTCCATTTAGATTTAAACCTTTTCCATTTAGATATAAACCTTTTCCATTTAGATATAAACCTTTTCCATTTAGATTTAAACCTTTTCCATTTAGATTTAAACCTTTTCCATTTAGATTTAAAACTTTTCCATTTGGATTTAGACCTTTTCCATTTAGATTTAAACCTTTTCCATTTAGATTTAAACCTTTTCCATTTAGATTTAAACCTTTTCCATTTAGATATAAACCTTTTCCATTTAGATATAAACCTTTTCCATTTGGATTTAAACTCAGGAAATTATCGTGGAGTTAGAGGTAAAAGTACCCAAGTCACAAATTCAACACGTGGGAAAATCAAATGCAGAATATTATGATTATTTAACTGTTGTTATTATTGGTGATCAATATCATCAAACTATATATCCAACTAAGAAAATAATTTATTATCATAATATGATAATAAATTAATATTATTTACCAAACTAACTTTTGAAATTTAAATTGATTTTCGCACAATATGAATTTACCTCTTCGGCACTTTTACCTCTAACCCGACGTTATTATGCCACAACGTGAAAATTAAATCATGCAAGTGTTTTTTTATGCACAGAAATGTAATATACCTATATAATAATGAACACATGTTTTTTGAACACAAGAATTTCTCATGAACGGAAGTTATAAATTAAGTACAGTATTTTTCTTTCATCACATCTGAAGTGGAACAGAATGTTTATGGCGCTATGCAAATGAGAATAATATTACTTACTTACTTACTATGATGGGGCTAACTACTGACGTTTTGATGGAGTTCAAATCCAAATGGAAAAGGTTTATATCTGAATGGAAAAGGTTTAAACCTAAATGGAAAAGGACTAAATCTAAATGGAAAAAGTTTAACTCAATTCGGAAATGCTATATTAGCCTTTTTCATCTAGTCGAAAATTACCGTAGAAACCCCCAGTGTTTCAGCATCTTGCTCAAAAACAACCATAAAACCAATAACTGTGTCCAGATTCATCCCAAACCATACCTAGTCTTATATTTTTCTGCTCGCTGAGAGGCTTAGGATATAAACCTCATACATTTTGCTTTTATGACTGCTAATCGGAACAGGGGTTTTAATTCTATCAGGGTACAGCTGAATCCTTCTTACAGCAGCTAAAATTTCTATTTTTGCTTCATACCTTGTAGGTACTTCCAACACCAAGTTATTGAAATTGGTGGTTGCTTGATGCAAATGTTTCTTTATTCTACTAGACTGATGAACCTTTCAATCAAGTTAATTGCACAATGTTGATTAGTTTCGCAAAAAACCTTTTGAATTTTGTAGCTCACAAATCCTCAGATAACTCAGAGTCAGATTTTAAGAAAGTCAGAAAGTCAGATTTTGCGAAAAGGCACTCTTCAAGTTAGGAGTTGTCTCAGAATCGGGCCAACTTCAGCTGAGAATTCGCAGGTTACCGAAACTTCGGCTATGGACTCTTTGACATTGTGTCAATTTATTCTTCAAAAATCATATAAAACAACGTTTGTCAACGAATTTGGAACATTTCTGACTATAAGGAAATTTGAAAAATAAGAAGAAATGACTGAGATTCAGAGAATCTTTCCATTTCAATCTGATGAAAATGATTTTGGCTGATATTATAAAGGGATCGACTCCCTTTCCTTCATTCAACGAGACCGTGGCGCTTGAAAAGAAGCAATTTTTATTATGACATTCAAAACTGTTATTAAACTAAGGGAAATTTAAATTACATTTTCCAATAAAAATTACGTTGGTACCACAATGTCCTGTCTTCATTGTTCAATACTCTTCCGATTCTGAAGCTCTGTCTGGTTCAGGGGCAGAGTCCTTCATTGAGGAACTCGAATGCACATTCATATTCTCACCACAAAGTGGAAGTTCTTCGGAATTTCACTTTTTTTGCATAATAATTGAATCCACGCCCCCTTTTTGGCGTCCGAGATCGGCAAATCGTAATATTCATCGACATAGAATTACACTAATTCATCCTACTTTCACAACTTGAGCTTTGACAGGTGAAAGGCAAAATTTTCCAAAAAAATTTATAATTGCCACAAAATATCCAACTGCATTTATGACTTAATACTTTTTGTAGCTCACTTTTCTCTGTTTCCTATTGATCTGACACTAAAATAGACCACAAACAGTCGACAGAGCGTGAAAAATTACTGTAAGAACCGCTTCTATGACGAAAATCGCCATAAATCGAGTGCCTTTCTCCTCTAAGCCGACGAACTGCATTTACTGTTGTCATCTATGTGCGTAGACAAACTTCGCAGTTGAAATGAGTGTAATAGTGAGCCCTTTAGGATTGTATTTCTTGATGGCTGCCTACATCAACAGGGGTTTCTCGAAATCAACCTGGACCATGCAAGGCTGCAGGATATTGAAATTTCTTTACTTAAACTGTCCTACTAGATTATTTGTGGCAGATGGGTAGGTATATCTAAGGATGAGTGGGTATTGCACTTGACAGCTGCTTACCACAACAAGGTTTCCCGAAATCCAACCTGACCAGTTGGACCATGTACGGCTCCAGGAGGTTGACGTACCACCCAGGGCACTCTTTCAGGACGCGTCAACGTACAGGTGTCCGGGCTGAAGAAGGAGCTCGTACTCCATCAATTGCCTTCTGCGGCACCCCGCCGCCCTCTGAGCTCACCTGCATCGGCGCTTTGCCGGCTGCAACGTTCAAAACTGCAACACACAAAGAAACACAAGATTATTACTACGGCAAGAAATCACTGTTGTAATAACATTTTGGTCATGCCAAATCAAAATTCAAGTCACATTTCAATAATTCAATAATTTTGCGTGCATACGGAGGAACAATCCTAGCTCTGCCGCACCTATGAGGATACGAATAGTATCTTAGTAAAGACAAGAACCTGGATGTTTCGAGGCTCTGACATAAACCAACTTTGAAGTAGTCTAGAAAACATGATGGAAGAGAGAATGCTACAAAGTTTAGGAGTTTGTATAAATCAATGTTAGGAGTTAAGCAAAGGCTAAGAGTGCACATCTTAGAATTTTGGAGGAATGGAATATGGAGTCTTACGTTTATGAGGTTTCAGGTTGAAGCACAACTGTTTGTGAAGTACAAAGTTTTGTAGCTGCCGAGATTGATTGATTTTTTTTGGTTTATTATTTTCAATAATAAGCCTTTGGAATCGAGCAAGAAAAAAAAATTTTAACCCCCCCTCAAAATTTGATGTTTTTACGTTTCAAGGTACGTAGAATCCGAAAATCGAATAAAAAATTTCCGTCCGTCCGCCGTACGCGGCACTTTTCTTAGCAACACTGGACCGATTTGGTTCAAATTTGGTATATGGGCTCCATTTGGGGTCTAGTTGTGCCGCGAAGCCTTTTGGTTGATGTAGGTCACTTCTAAGGGTGTGAAAATTAAGGGTTGAAATTTTCAAGAGTGCCCCTAGCTCGAAAACTCTCGAAATAAAGGTATCGTTTTTTCACCAATTTTAAATAGTATTGAATTTTTAAAAATTTTTGAGACACCGGAGCTCTGTAGGACGAACCGTTCGGTCCCTACGAGTACTTGAAGGTTTTCCTTCGATAAAACAGAATCATGAGTGTGAATCGCGAAAGAGGTCTAATCTCCATTCAAATTTTATCGGACTAAAATGCGATCGCTGTTCATTTCTTCGATTTGTATACAGTTTTTGCCTTCTGGCGTAAACCAGTAATCAAATTTCCATATTAAGCTATCTATTTTTCCAATCGAGTGTGAAGCGTTTAGTTCTTTCTAATAAACTTGATGTGAAGGTGTGAAGCCAGTATGGTGTGGTAGGTAGTACCTAGCTGGTAGGTAAAAAAAAGTTGGTAGGTAAAAGAAATGTAGGTGGGTATAAAACGCTGCAAATCATTGCTCAAAGGCTTCTTCACTCTTCAGATCACTGATCAGCTGAGTGAGCTCCGAAGCCATTTTCAATCCTTTTGAATGGAAGTGCTCTTCCAGAGGTCTCCAGCATTCGAGGAGATCTTCTTGACTCTCAGATCACTGATCAGCTGAGTGAGCTCCAAAGCCATTTTTACTCCTATTGAATGGAAGTGCTCTTCACAGGCGTCTCCAGCATTTGAGAAGATCTTCTTCACTCTTCAGATCACTGATCAGCTGAGTGAGCTCCAAAACCATTTCTAGTCCTATTGAATGGAAGTGCTCTTCCAGGCGTCTCCAGCATTCGAGGAGATGTCTTAACTCTTCAGATCACCGATCAGCTGAGTGAGCTCCACAACCATTTTTACTCCTCATTAAATGGAAGTGCTCTTCCAGGGGTCTCCAGCATTCGAGGAGATCTTCTTCACTCTTCAGATCACTGATCAGCTGGAGTGAGCTCCGAAAGCCATTTTCAATCCTATTGAACGCAGGTAAGCTGAAATTTGAGAGGGGAGGTCAAGGGAGAATACAGATGGTGGTAGGTGCTATTGATCTAGAACCATTGATCTATACAGAAGGGTGATCTATACAGAAAATAATAACCTTTGAGCAATGATTTGCCAGCGTTTTTAATTTATCGACCAGGGAATGCTTAGGGACTGGAGGCCCTCTTTCCAGCATCCCTGGAGCAAAAATAACAAATATCCTCTACAATCTAGGGATGGGTATCGTTACAAATTATCGATACAGTATCATTTTTCGACTATCGATATCCCATGTATCGTTTGGCATGAGTATCGATATTTCATAATATCGAGTATCGATACTTTAGAGTAAAAAAGTATCAACATTATCCAATATTCTCAACGGAAATATTTTTCTCAACAATTTTCATTCATTTCTTACTATCAAGAGTCCCAGCTGAGTGTATTTTCATAACATACCTTCAATTATTAAAAACTGTGAATATATAATTGAATATTTTCCCCATAATATTAATTATTTTATCCGAGTAAGTAATGACCCACAGCCTCTCTACCTTCCTCGTCTTTTCATTTTTTTTAGCCATTACGTTGAATTGTCCGCGAGGAACTGTTTCGATATTCGATATTTAGAAATATTCTGATTCAAAGTATCGATTTAAAAAAATATCGGATAGTGCAGTATCGATACTAAAATATCGAGTATCGGTACGAAAGTATCGATATTTTGAAATATAGGGTGTCGATACCCATCCCTATTACAATCGTGATACTTTGATTATACGTAAAGACACATTTTAAATAAAATTAATGGCATACTTATGAGTTCACTTTCAAATTACACTATTATATATTTAAACTTAATTCTACATTCCTTATTGTTGATACGTTTACTTTATTTATTGTTTATTTAATCTCTCTTTTTTTTCTGCTTACTGTACTGTCTTATTTCTTATAATTTTCTTGATTTCACTTCTTTTGTCGATAATTTAGGTACGCCGAGAGGTAGATAGCTGAATCTAAAAACAAACCATGGACGCCGAAAAATTCTCGAAAAAGTCTAATATTATCGGAGGAGATGCCTAATAGTTCTTGGAGGGCATCTGAACTGTCATAAATCTTCCTGAAATTTGATTAAACTGGGGGACACTGTTGTGTTTTTCATTATTTTCATCCTCAGTCTTGCCACCAACTACTTTATGAAAGCGCTGGCTATGCCAGCCAATAGATACCCGCGATTGGTCGCTGCGGAAGGTGGTAAATAGACGTGTGTTTTGGTTCAGTCAACTGCAAACATTGGCGCGACAACACGGAGCAACATTTGACGGGAGCTTGGCTGATTTGGGGGCATGGAGACGGCAGCTCGGAGACCTTGTCGATGCAGTAAAGACTTCATGGCGGGAAGACATGTTGCAGAGGGCGCAGGAGTCGAACAGATTGTATGGAAAGCTCAATAAGGAACTCGTACCGGCAGCCTTTGCTGGAAAGTTGGAAGAACATCCTTTATGGGTGGTTCGGTGGCTGGTGAGGTTTCGAGGGTCCCTTCTCTCCCTGAATAGCAAGCCTTACAGTCAACGAGACGACCCCAGCACCTTGTGCTCTCTTTGTAACATGGGAGTGCGAGAGGATATGACTCATTTTCTCGGTGTCTGCCCAGTTCTTGCAGAGTGCAGGGTACGCTACCTTGGAGCGGCGGTGCTGGAGGAGGCTGCAATGATAAGGCTGCTGGATGGAGGAGATTGGCCAGCACTGGCAAGATTCGGATCCCGAGCATCAAAATACCGAGCGGAGCTCATAGCCGAATTTAATTGGTAGGTCGCAGTGAAAATTCTTTTACGGAACGAATAATACCTATTACAAACCAACAACAACCACTAACAAATAACAATAATAAACAATAATGGAGGATACTATTAATAATGAACAATAGAAAACGATTTGTTATAATAAAATAATAATATAAATAATGATAATAATAATAATTTATGATAAACATGTATTAATATTGGTATAAATATTCTGGCTCGTTTCCCCCCCGACAGACGGACTCCAAAGTCCAAAGTCGTATCACATTCTAATTGTGATGAAGTAGTGATATGTACCTCATGATTATTGTAGCAAGTTACATGTTATATATCTAAATAAAATGTGTTTTCTTCTTCTTCTTCTTCTTCATCCATGATATACTCCGTGGTGTAGTAAATTATAATTCACTTAGTTCAGTTTCATTCCTTCACGCCTCGATCCAATGTGAGTCGTTCCCCAACTACAGTTGGATCAGTTTTGGAGCTTGCTAGGATGAGTTTGGATAGCTGGATGAGTTTTGGATTAGTTTGCTGAGGTATGCCAAATGCCTGGACTTCTAAGTGCCGAAGGACGAATAATACGCAAGAACGGATGCAATACTAATTACGAATTAATGCACAGAATAATAAAGCTATTGGATATCTTCGTTCAATTCTGAAATGATTATTAGTGTTCCTCGACTTCTCAAGTGTCTGCACCAAACCGCAAATCAAGGCTGCTTGAGAATATCAGTTTACAAATACCTGTACAGAATTATTTCTCAAAATGTTTATTATAACTTCTTAATTACCAAAACAACAAGCGATTCCGTAAAAGTCGGAACGTTGCGGTTTAAAACATTGCAAAGGAGCCCAGTGATAAGAAATGTGCGAACTTTCTCACGTCCTTGTTGGACTGAGGTTTTTTCTTGATTGTGAAATATTTACCTGCGCTGTTTCTTAACGAAAAGATGATTGAGACAAAGTGAGAAGATAATTCTGATGATAGCATAATTTGTCATTTCGAAAACCAGAGATTTCTGGTAAGGGATCGCCATTTAAACATTAGTACCTGTAGGAGTAAATATTGTTATTTACATTTAGGCGTATTATGAAAATAAGCAGTCTTTGGTGGCTTGTAAACAATATGAGTAACTTGTTATGTTTTATAATACCTATTACCTATTATTAAGAAACATAATAGGTTAGTACAATTAGATCTAGAAGGGGCCTCGATTGATTTCCAACAATCTGAACGCAGAACGATTGAAGCTAAACACGTTATAGTGGTCATGAATACACAAGAGTAATTTATCAACCCCCCCCCCCCCCCCCCCCCCCCCCCCCCAGATAGTGAACTACAATTTTGGCAGCCTAAAACCTCGACTTTTTCGTTTATTATTACTCGAAAAAGATCAATACTGCGGTAAAAGTCACCATCGAATTTAAGAGAACGAAATTGCGTATCGAACAGAAAATGAGAATCAAAAGTGAGTTTACTGGTACGATTTTCAAGGACGATCAAGAACCCTTTCCAAAACACTCGTGTTTCTGATTTATCGTACGTAAAACCCTTAAATTCTCGTAGCGATTGAACGGTTTGTCCTACAGAGCTCCGCGTGGTCTCAAAAAATTCTAAAAATTCTAAAGAATCTTAAATTGAAGGAAAAACAATACCTTTATATCAAAATTTTTTGGGTTGGGGCGTTTTCAAAATTTCAAAATCCATTTTTGAACCCTTAGAAGTGACCTACAGCAACCAAAATCTTCGAGGCACAACTAGACCCCAAATGGAGCCTACATACTAAATTTCATCAAAATCGGTCAAGCTAAGTGGGGGAAAGTGCCGCGTACGGTGGACGGACGGCCACATTTTATTCGATTTTTGGATTCTACGTACCTTGAAACGTAAACCATCAAATTTTGAGGGGGTGTTAAAAAATATTTTTTCTTGGTCGTTTCCAAAGGTTCATTATTGAAAATAATAAACCAAAAGGATGCCAAGTAAGGTGGTCAGTATAGCTTTTTATGATTAGAGGGTGTGGAAGTGCTTGATTATTATATTATTGAGCAGTACCACCGAAAAAAATTTTCGAACCAACATTTAATGTTCTTTACGAAACATTCCACGTTCTCTTGCTGGTTTTCTGAGTTTATTGCACACGATTGTGAAGTCGTTCTGGATGATTTTTTCACAATAACTGAAATGTGATTCAACTTCAGACTTGTCTCCTAGACACACAGTGTAGCAAGAGATTCACATACACTTATCCCTGGTTTATCAACTGTATCCAATGCCTCAAAAGCTCATCTGGAATCAGCGAGAGTAGTAAATTACTAAGGTCTGAATTAAGAGTTTTTAATGAAGTCTGGCGAGGGCAGTAGCCTTTCCATTGAGAAGAGAAAGTGTTTAACTTCCCCACCACGTGCAGAGAAGCTCGGCATGAAAAAAAAATCCTTATTCTCAGCCAGAATCCGGATCAAGGATGTTGATAACAAGGAGAAGATAACCTTAGAAAATCCGCACATTGTCGGTTGACGTACACCTATTTGTAGGAGCCATTGACTGTTTTAGAAGCGTAGAAAGTGTGCCATATACTAGGACACACAATGAAGAGACGACAAAAGGCACCTCGGGGAACCGAGAGCGAGTAATTAATTTCTGAGTTGTCATTTTTAACACAAGGATTTACAAGCATTGTTTAGAAATTGACGGGTATAGATGATCCTTGATGAGATTGGCAGCTGCTTGTAGGGAAAACGGAGGTCCTGGATCAATGGGGGTCGTGTGATCAAAGAGGAGCCAAAGGAGTGTTTCAAAATAGATTCTCCCTGAACAAAACTAGCTTTAGAAAATATACATCTACAGCAATATAGTAGGAAATTTACCGCCAATTCTGAACATACCTCCTTGTAGTTCAATCTCCAACAGTTGGATCCTGTAGAGAGATGAAATTCTATTCAAATCCCTCAGGAACCACAGAAAGTGATTGCAAGGAAGACAAGACAGTCAAACTCTGTCTAAAGTGATGGAAATGTACCTTAGACTGGGGTGATAGTGATCAATTTCTACAGTTTTTCCTTGAAAAATACCAGTGTAATAATTCAAAAAATCTGAAAAAAATAGTTTATATTCTCCCACATCTTACGAACAGTATCCTATATCAAACTTTAAAATTTTGTTGAATTAAGCTCATTTAAAAAAAAATTAAATTGATCAGTATCACCCCCACATAGGGGTGATAGTGATCACTAATTTAAAATCGAACTTAAACATATTAAAAACAATTAAAAATCGAACTTAAACTATTAAAAATTGTTTTTTAGTACCCTGAGGTAATAAAAACCCTCTAACAACTCATTTCAGAACAATTTTTATTGAAAAACTAATGAAAACCAACTCTTTACTTATAAAAATAAGAATAAAGCCAAAATTCAAGACTCGTAATATCCTCTTCAGTATTTATTATTATAATGAGACCATTCGTGGCACATGCTTGGTAATTGACAAAAAACAACTAATTTTAAAGCACTTGTTACCAAAAATAATGATGGACCAATCACTTTTTGATAGTTTCGGGGCATTTCGGCCGTGATCACTATCACCCCCTGAAAATGATTTGTTTTTGTTTTTAACAGATAACCAACTGTAGTAACACGGAAAAAACAAACTAATTGCAGATATTTCATGCTTACCTCTAGTAGAAACAAAATCTTTTCGCTAGAACTTCACCACACAACACCCGACACCGGCACAACAGAAGTTACAATCACAATGTGAGCTGGGCCCGATTTTGAGATTTGTTTATTTCCTTATCAGCTACCATGGTAACCTAGACTATCGGGCGGGAACGATATCCCCCCAGAGAAGACATTGTTACGAACACATAACACCGTGTTATGTGTTATTAACACGACCTAACTTTCCAATTTAGGACTGTGTGGAGTTCTGCAATCGCATGCAAATGAAAAAGGCGTGTTGATCAGTATCACCCCAGCATATCAGTATCACCCCAGTTCACGGTACGCAATACTACCACCGAAAAAGTGGAAATTAAGGAAATAGTGGGAAGACTTCATAAGAGCCATATTAATAGCGAGAAGATGAAATTATAGAAGATCAAAAGTAAGAAATATATGAAGAATACAATAAAACGATCTAAGGGATCTGGTATCGCTTGGAGATTGGACATTCGATCCAACAAAGAATTATTAATGAGAAATGCCGTACCTGGACAAGGGATTAATCTTCTGTGGAGGGCATGTTCCACTAGATACAGGGAACTGATAGAGGATTTTCTACTTTTGATTTTAAGGTTAGTGAGGAACTAAGAAAAAATGCTGTTCCCCAGAATACGACATGCTCTCCTTCCACCTTGTATCCTGCCTGTTGTGACGATCCTACATTTTTATAAGGGACAATCCAATTGGTTTGTTCCCGATTTGTTGGAGCTACGCCTTTAGGGATATCCGATTCATAGAGATATGCAATCGATATTCTCTTCAGGCCGGCTGATTAATCTAATTTCGGGTCGTCACACCCTCCTCTGACTCATATGAGCAATTAGGTGTATTTCTCATTTGTTGTACAGATGGAAAAACAACCTTTATTGTTACACTGTGGAATGAAAATTTCATTCCACAGTGTAACAATAAAGGTAACTCAACTTGAGTACTTGAAGAAAGAGAGAGATAATCTCTCCCTATTATCCTATGGATCAGGAAATGTAGAAAAATAGTAACTTGACAACCATTAATAATGATAGGTAGATTATTTGGGAATGTCAAGTTTCCAGAATAATGACGGAATGGTTCTTGGCAACCAAAGATTGGAATACGAGTAAAATTTCTTTGAGCAGACTTATCAAGTCGATGTGAAGAACAATGAACCAAAGGGGTCGAAAAGTTCAGATAAGCATTGAAATAGATGAGTTACCGATTACAGTTCACGCACATGCTTCTAAGGTGGGATTGATCAGCATTTCATCAAGATACACTTTCACCCTTCCTTGTCGTATCTCCTCTTGCAACATAGCTGCCATTGGTCTCTGGAATTTGGCTGGGCACAGCAAAGCCCAAAGGGCTGAATTGCCTGCCAAAGGCAGTCTTTTCTCTGTCAACGGTTCCACAATAATAGATAGGTATTGTATTTTGGTATAATAACACACGTTCATCGTGATAGAGACAGGTTTTACCTAATCACCCCGATTTGTTTATGGTTTCTCCCTTGTTTTTCTTTATTGATGAGGAAATAATCGCCAGAACAAAACCTAGGAGAAGACACCAGACTGAGGAGTTTCTTTGGAACAACATGAATGTCTTTTATGCCTGGTACCTTTGACATGAATGTCTTATCTCTGGGGGTCAATCCAAAATTTTGTCCGCCACAACATTTCCGAAAAAAACGATACCATGTTCGACATGATTTCTTCGTTTTTATGGCCTAGTAGTCAGCATACAATTCCGGCACAAATCGCGGGCTTCAAAACGAGAGGACAACGATTTTTGTAGGTGAAAATCCTTACAGAGAAACATTTCCCTAGTTACTAGGTTTTGACATAAATTGTCCGTTGAACATTATAATAATTAGTATTATTTTTATGAAGATGTTTGTTTGCTAGTATCGAGTGTGGTAATCATGGGTGGTTGTGAAATAGTGAGTTTTTTCTTATGTTTGCTGAATTGTGACTGTAGCGATGCCGCAAATACCTTCTCTGTGCAAAAATACATTCATGTCATAACGTACATCGCAAAGGGTTGGAACTTTTTCCAATTTTGGTTTATTATTTTCAATAATGAACCTTTGGAATCGACAAAGAAAAAAAATTTTAACACCCCCTCAAAATTTGATGGTTTACGTTTCAAGGTACGTAGAATCCAAAAATCGAATAAAAATTTGGCCGTCCGTACGCCGTACGCGGCACTTTCCCCACTTAGCATTGACCGATTTTGATGAAATTTGGTATGTAGGCTCCATTTGGGGTCTAGTTGTGCCCCGAAGATTTTGGTTGAGGTAGGTCACTTCTAAGGGTTCCAAAATCAATTTTGAAATTTTGAAAACGCCCTAACTCAAAAAATTTTGATATTTTGTTTTTCCTTCAAAATTTTGATATTTTGTTTTTCCTTCAATTTAAGATTCTATAGAATTTTTAGAATTTTTTGAGACCACCCGGAGCTCTGTAGGACAAACCGTTCGCTCACTACGAGAATTTAAAGTTTGGACGTACGATAAATCAGAAACACGAGTGTGAATCGCAAAAGAGGCCTAATCTCCGTTCAAATGTTAGCTGACCGAAATGCGATCGATGTTTTTCTTCATGTTGGATGGTTGGTGGCTTTGCAGACGAGTGATCTATATAGAAAAATAAAAAATAATAAACCATTGTGTAATAATTTGCAGCGTTTTTTGTTTCTTTCTGGAAGGGAGTGTCTTTAGTTTATATTAGATGAAGTTCTTGTACGAGTAGGCACAAATAAACTCCAAATGTTGTCCATACACCAAATTTCTCCAATTTCGATTCCGGTGCATCGTAACTGATGATAACGATAAAAATGATGATTCCATGATTTATGGATTCTTTCTTTATTGATGAAAGACTGCAAGGAAGATGAATTGTCGCTGAGGTAGGAAAATAAAACTTTCTTTCCTAAAAACAGAAAAAAAACTGAAGATTGCCCTCTTGCATCGGCCACTTGAAAAATATCCCAAAGGTAAGTTAGTTTTTTTTTATGAATAACAATGGATATAGTGAGATGAGGTGCTCCAGCCGTTTTCCCTTGTTCTTGCTGTCACTGCAGGTAATTGGTGTTTTCACTTTCCCCTCGCGGAAATAACTTACTATAAAATGAATCAATTTGTTAGCGTCTTCAAGTAGGTACCTTTTAGTTGAAAGAAAAATGACATTTTAAAGGAGAAATCTCCAGAAACGAGAAGGTAGGTACTTAGATACAAGTTTGCTTGGTTTAATGGTTTTGATGAAGAAAAAGAAACGATTTTAGAAGAATTTTACTCATCCAATTTCTGTAGGTAGTTGCACTCCTTCGAATTCAAGGTTCTCCCAAACGTAGCAACTATCCCGCTCCTTTTGATCCAAATGTAATGCAATTTTAAAGTAAATTGAACACCGAGGTAGCCAACTTGGTTAGGTAAATCAGGCTTCTTATACTACTTTCTCTAACCCTAACCAAGATAACATAAGAAATGATTTATCAAGCTGACATCTGTTATGATTATATAGATATCTTTCTATTGGTGTCTGGAACCTGGAATTCCCCCTTTCTGTTTATATTGCCAATAA
This sequence comes from Apolygus lucorum, assembly GCA_009739505.2. NCBI lineage: Eukaryota > Metazoa > Arthropoda > Insecta > Hemiptera > Miridae > Apolygus > Apolygus lucorum. The sequence continues at coordinate 41,905,881 of CM019170.2, read as the reverse complement.
TGGCGCATCCTGCCGGAGTTGTGTAGTACCTTCCCTTCCAGTGTGCCTGAGCTCCTAAGATGGAAGAATCAACCACCAGAGGTAAGTAATTCATGTTATACACAGCCAGAAAAGAATGATTTGGGATGATGAAACCTCTTGTTATATTAGTTTGCACGCTCTCTATTCATGGGGTTCATCAGACCCCAGATTAGTAGTAGGGGAAAGACATGTATCTTGGGCAGATTTTCTTCATTGCTAAATTTGGGGTAGTTCACGTCGTTTTTTCAAGGTATATCAATGCTCTATCTCGTTGGCTTTCAGAATACCTCTGAAAATTAAAAAAATCTCCCATGGTTGATGCATTAAAATTGATTTTGTAAAAAGTGGAATTTTGCCCAAGGTACAATCTTGGATTGTACCTTGAGCAACATTAATTGTACCTTGGGCACCCACTTTTAGTGTTTCAAAAAAATAAAGAAATGGGTGAAAAAATATAAAAAACACGATAGGTAAGTACTCTAACTCTCTGGAAACATATCATTTATAAAAGTATAATTTTTCATCAAACATTTTTTAAAAATAGGGTTGCAGTAACTTATTCACGAGCCCAAATAAGACGTAAAACAAACTTTCTCCTTGGGAAATATGTTTTGAAAATACAAAAGTATAAAAATAACGACTTCACACTATTAATAATTTCAGAACGCTAACACTTGGTAGTTACCAAGGAGTTTAGCGAAGATTACAAAAAATCATAAAATTAATAAAGGTCGAATCCCGCAAAAGAAACATTGAAATGTATCCCCCCTCATCGGTTAAAAATAGGCTGAGGCAAAAATTTTATGATGTCCCGGACCCTCACTCGGAAAACATGTCAATATGGAAAGGTTTCCTTTTTTTCCTCAACAATTTCACTGTCACTTGGTCACTGTCGGCTTCTAGAACTGGACAGACGTAAAATTTGACAAGGTTCTGTGTAGAAAAAGAGACCAAAACCCTTTTGTTAAAATTGACCACCACGTTGGTGAAATCCCACTTTCTTCCAATCCATTCCTCGGTTGTCTCTCCTACCATTTCCCTTCCTAGATAGTCCAAATTTCCATCATCCTCTCCGCCAGAACTCTACATATCCAAATTCCCCACAGCCAAAATTCAGCTTCTTGGTAAGCTTGACTTTTTCACTCATACTCAGCAGACGTTTTCTTAAGTGAAATCTGTTACCAGAATGCACAGGAAATCGAGTGGTTTGTACCTTGAGCAACCCCTACTTGTTGCCCAAGGTACACGTTCTTCAGCTGCTCTAGGTACACAGAAAGGACTTGGAGAACATTTTGACCTCTCAATTCAAACCATGAAAACCAAACACAAAAATCGATAGATCTCGTTGAAGCCCACACCCCACAGCTTCTGAATCCACCAAAAATATCATTTATAAACACTTACCAGGTCGCTGGGAAACCTCGAAGCACAGAGGTTAGTTATCCAAAATGGGAGGGCAAAACTAACTGGACGGCGTACATCCTCTACAACAGACGCAAAGCGCTCCACTGTTCGAGAGCAGTCTTGCCATCATGAAAGCAATATTTTGGCACGATCTTTCAATATTTCTCTCATCAAGGGTCTGAGTAATGAAAAGTTGCTCAAGGTACATGCTGCCCAAGGTACACGTCCTTCCCCTAGTGTCGAGTGAAACATGTTTGTGACGGATATTATGATACCTATTAAAATGTACTCACCAACCAACAATAAATTCGAAGTTACAAAATCACTTTTCTCTCGTTTTGTAAGTCTAACTTAGATAAACACCTAATATGCTTCCTTTCAATCGATTAGTACAAGTCCATAGAATTCACTGTTTGTGGTCGTTCTTGATTATTTATTTTCTGGCAGGTGACCGAAAAATGAGCATGATAGTTTACGATGAAACTTGAACATTTCAACAGCAAACTACCTATTATACTTGGGTAGCGATTGGACATAAATACTGTAGCAATGACAGGAAACCGATTAAAATTATATATTTCAAGAGCCAACTGCTCTTATACTTCGGTAACAATGATAGGAAACCGATCAAAATTATACATTGCATACGTAGGTAGTACTTACCTACTTATATTTGGGTACTTCTTACTTAATAATAATTCGTAGAACAGCCCAACAATATAATGCTTTAATATACTTGGTAGGCGAATGAAGGTCTTTTGTCGCCGACCATTCAAGCTCGTCTTTTTATAATCACACCATTTCGACAATCGACCGGCAATGATTTTTCTTCTAGAGAATTCTTTTATGTTGTCAACAGTGAACGGTATAAACAATACCAAGGTAGGTAATCCGTACGACAATGTCGTCAAATTATGGAGATTTTTCTTTGTGGACTTCCACCCGAGACATAACTTCCTGATGGGCTACCTACTCTCTTTTTGAATAACTTCCCGATGTGATTGAAAACCACTGACCGTCTCTCGTGCCCGCTGTCCGGCTCGGAGACAAGACAACGACAGTTTTTCTTCTGGATGCAGCTCCCGTGAAAGTGGAATTATTCAAGTGATGACATCACTGGTTCAAATAATCGTACTGATAACACTGTTTGCATTATGCTACTTTGTAGCACATGGCAGACATAAGCCATTTCAAACAAACTCACAATTCATCGATACAAAGCTTTTTTACCATTTGGAGTGCAAAAGGATAATAGTCAGGAAAGTATAGAATAGTCCTAACAAGTTATTATACAATTAATAATCTATTCTTGAATTTCGATTAAAATACGATTAAGGAAGAGTTTTATTCTCAACTACATACGAAGAGAAAAATAATCAGATCCACGAGTTTAATGAAGAACAGCAATACAAGTGAGTAAGAGATTCTTTGAAATGTATTCACACATTTACAAGGATTAGAAGGCGATTAACGTGTTTACTGGAGGTTCAGCCGAATTAATTGGGATATAATTTGATTGGCTTCCACGCACTGACCAAATTAACTTTGGTGATTATAAAGGGAAGAAGTTCGAATTGCGCAATCGGGAAGCGGTTGTTTTCCACGGATGCTCTTCCCCGTTAAAGATAGCTTTCAAGAATCAAAACAAATTCATCACACAAGTACCTAAGCGTAGCTCAGGATGATAGAGCTGATTACCTAGTTGATTGGTATTACATACCAGTTCTCTCCATAACAATGGTTCTACATCAACTTCATTGGACCCCCTAAAAGTCCCATTCATACATAACAAGAACGAATATAGGGTTGTCCCAGCTAATTTCTAAAAGTCGTCTAAGAATGGTCTAAAGCGGAATTTCAAGATGAAAATTTAGGTGAAACTTCCCATTCTAGTAATTTTAGGACACGAGCTCTGTTTTATAAAAATGTGATAGTTGGTTTTGACATCAAACCCACAACAAAAGCTCAGTGAAGTACAATTAAACCTGAACTAAAGGTCCGAAAGAAGCCATAATTTTTGGATTTAGCATCCATAAAACCCCGTATATTTGTCACAATAAATTATGCTTACAGACTTGTATTATAGAGATCGTTTAACAATCACCTTTACGGTTCTATCGACATTTGAAATTAAATTACCAAATTCCAATTTACCAATGGGTATGGTCGTTACTACAGAGCATATCAGGGCTGCTTGTGGGGACAAAGGCAAGGTATGAGCCTCAAATTTTTAGTTATGTGTTATGACGGCGTGTCGGCGTGTGTAGGCGAATGGCTTCACGTCGGCTTGTCGGTTTTATTGGTACCTACTCAACGTAGACAACGGACAGGACAGCACTTGCTGCCCGGCGCGTTTTACTGCCGATCGTGTGCAGGAGTGCTTAAAGACTTCAGCTCAGCTACGTACCTCGGCGCGATTGCTCGCCGACCAGAGGGAGGCAGCACATTTACCTAGGCCTAGTTGGGGGCAGACAACTACTAGGTGAAATGGGAGCAGAGGCCGGCACGATGAGCTTATTGCATACTGAGACCTCTGAGTAACTGTGGGCTTCAGAGAGAAGGCGAGGTAGAGCGAGAAATAATCAAGTCGAGTTTTCGAAGACAAATGCATGAAGGGGAAGCCCTGAGTCCTCCTTTTATATTGGTTAAACAAGGTAATGGGAGAGTGGAGGAAGGTGACGTCAAGTGACGTGTTTGTTCCCCGTACCTCACCTTACCTACCTGGTATGATGAGTCACTCAGGGTTTCCCTTGTCCTTTATTGGAGAAATAACATAGCTAAGAGTATGAGTCATTACATTATGATAGACTTTTTTGAGATTTTAAAATCCACAATGTCCTTTAAACGAAAATATTACTAATCAGAAGTACATATTGTCTAACAGTCTTGAAAAAGATGTTACCTAATTTATGAAGACCTTCAGTGTCTTCAACTTATGATATGATTAACCCTAATTGGACCATGGTGTCACTAGAGTCACCGAAAACATCTTAGGAATTCCACAGTTGTCCCAAGGTGTCACCAGGCTAACTAGATTTAAATTGCAATTTAAAAATTAATGGACAAAGCCGAATTTTTTTAACCATTTTTTGTGAATTATAAAAAGTCAAAAAGTTATATGACAAAATTAAAAAAAAAATTTTCCATCGATTTCTTCGGAAATTTTTGTTATAACTCTATTCTGAGACTTCTAATAATCCACAGAAATTCTGCTGTCCGTTAAATTTAAAATTGCGGTTTAATGTTGGTTACTCCGGTGACACCTTGGGGCAGCTGTGGAGTTTCTGAGAGTTTTCGGTGACTCTAGTGATACCATGGTCCAATTAGGGTTAATGATGTAGATCCAAGGAGAAGGTGGTAGTTTCCAAATTAGGTACCAACTACTCAACTGGGAATAATATTGCTGTATGAATTTTGATGAACGCAGTGGTGGTTACAGATAGAAAGAGCTGAATTTGGAGAACTGTAAAACTCATATCGTGCTTAAAAGAGCCTATCAAATGCAAGCACACGAATTTGACAATAATGGACTACATGTTGCAAGAAATGTGGTCAGAAGATGCATAATGTTATCACAACATACAAGAGCCGCCACTGTAATGTATCTGATCAATGTAAGTAAGATGTTTTCTAGTTCTTTAGATTCCCACGTTGTTTTTCTTTAAAATTTCGTTTTCTTCGTATTTTCTCATAATTGCAGAGGGCGTTGGAAGAGACTCAGACTGGAGGCGTTCAACTGCACACGACTTAACGGTTTCGGCGTTTTGCGCCTCCTGCATGTCCAAATCTCCGCTCATCTTCCTGATGAACGCCTCTCACAACCATCCTCGTCATCCCCCACTCAGGAATCCGTCCGGTCATCCAGTCATACGGCGAGCGGGTTGTGAAGATCCATTCGCATACTGCAAAGATGGCCTGCCGTAAGTCGTAATAATGGGGGTTAACCCATTAACGCCCAAAACTTTTTTTCGGTATATATTTTGAAAATAAAATTTATTTTCAGATTTAATCTGATATTTCGACCCAAAATAGTCTTACGAAACACGGGAAAAATGTTTAAAATCTCCTGGTCGAATTTCATGGGTTTACGTCGCCATATTGCAACGCTGAGCGCCACAAGTATTGATTATTTTTCAAACTGAGATTTTAGGCGATCGTATCATGATCTCACCGGATCTACTGAGAACTTTCTTGGAATATTGGATGTGGAATACGTCCCATATTAAGTGAGTAATCCATCAACTAATTGTCACGTTCATAATTCGTCAAAAAATACCACTAAAGGGGGCATTAGATAAAGTATCGTTGCCCTGATGATGACAACATGGGTATTTGGTAGGGCACGGGTTAGTTCTTACCTCTAGCCAGATCAAGTACCCAGTCAGCTTGAAGATGACATCCAATGAGCTAAGTGCAACACCCACTTGCCAGGCTAATTCGATTTACCGCCTATTTGGTAGAATAATCGATAATTCTGATGTCATCCAGTCAGGTATCTTACCCAATCCAGTTCTAGATGAAGCTTCGTGCTATGTACCACACCCTCAGTGTTGCCAACAAGCGGCTACCAAAACCCCCTGAGCCAACCTCGAAAAACCCCCAAATCCCCCAAAAAAGAAAAACCCTAAAACTTAAGGATGAAATAACAATATCAATGAATACAATGCAATTTTTTTTTTTTTTTTTTTTTTAAGTAGTAGATTGTAATTCATTAATGATTTGAGGGCGGAGTGGATCTTGAAGACAATGCAATTATTGTATTAGCGATATACGTTTCAGGTCATACAGGTTTTGAAAAAAACATTAAAAACATTTTTAAAAATAAACTAGTTTCTTCAGGTAGGGTACTTTTTTGTACAAAAAATCAAAATGTCAAACAGTGAGGTCGCATTCGACCCCCATCTCCAAAACCTTCTCAATTTCTTCAAAACTTCAAGTTTGCTAATAGTAACGAGCGTGAACGGACGAATAAACTTTAAGAATTTATCAAAGTGTGTGCTTGCGAAAGATCAAAGATCGAAAAAAGTTTGTCCTCCAAAACTCCAAAATTATAGTCCCATTGAGCCCACGATAGAAATTGGTAAATTAGGTGAAGTTTTTCACTCCATTGAATATATACAGGGTGTCACCCTAACTCGAGGACCAAACTTCAAGGATCGATTCTACAACTAATTTTCAAACTTTTTTGTCTTTTGACATTTTTTTTTTAAACGCTTTAAAATTATACTTTTTTAACTTTTAAGATTTTGTTCGTGTTTTCGACCTTGAGCCATTAAAACGGCCATAACTCCCTCAATTTACTGGATAACTCAATAAAAACACCGAATTCCTAGTTGATTGAAGTTTTTGTTGAGTTCAAAGGTGTTACTTCATGCTCACTACCACATTTAAGAATAATGCGTATTTTATGTACGGAAAACGAAGGTTTTCTTCGAAAAATCCACTTTCTAGCAGTCGGAACCATTCGGAAGTATCACTATTTGATTCAGCGTAGAAAATTACATAGGAAATGATACCAAAATCGTCAAGCCATCTTGAGGTCGAGGGGGACCAGAAACCGCTTAAAACACTGGATTTGCTTGTAAAACACACGTTTTCGGGCATTCAAACTTCATTTACTCTTCTAATTTGAATGTTAAAAAGAAAAATTGATAGACCGTTGGAAAGCTGAGATTCTGGGCAAGTTTTTTCCGTTGAGTGCCCGCCGATACGGCTGTTTATTACATAAGATGAGTCAGCCTGAAAAAAGGTGATTTTCGAGAAAGTTTTAAATTTCTGACTTTGACCGATTTATTCACTTATACGAAAGGCTTTAAAAGCTCTTGTGTCCTGATGAACTGATAGGAAATTTAACGTTCTTTCCAACGGTATACTCATATTTGAGTTTATCCAGTAAATTGAGGGAGTTATGGCCGTTTTAATGGCTCAAGGTCGAAAACACGAACAAAATCTTAAAAGTGAAAAAAGTATAATTTTAAAGCGTTTAAAAAAAAAATGTCAGGAGACAAAAAAGTTTCCAAATTAGTTGTAGAATCGATCCTTGAAGTTTGGTCCTCGAGTTAGGGTGACACCCTGTATAGGTATTACCTGCTGCTATTTTAATTGCTGATTCATTTTTATTCTACCCAAATCCCCCCGACTCGTCGGTAAAAACCCCCCAAAAAAAACCCCAAAAGATTTCTCCCCCCAAAATCCCCCCGTCAAGAAAAAAAACCCCAAATTTGGGGGGAAAACCCCCAACTTGGCAACACTGCACACCCTCATGGCTGGAGATAAAAAATTAATCGCTTTGATCAGACAGATCTGGAGAAAAGGATCCCAGGATCAAAGTCTTGTCAATGACTCAGGAAGGTGTAGAAGCCTCTTAACAGAAAGGCTACGTTGCTATATGGCAACACTAGGGGTTAACAGGTTAGGTAACGTCTCATTTATCTGCAAAATGCAGAAGTCTTGCTAAATGTAGTCTCTATAAGGAGACTGATATCTCTTCCAAAATCGACTGCGGCGGCAAATTTCTACTCCCATTTTAAGTAAAAAGATTTATTTGCTATTTTCGATCATGAGTATGTATCGATATGAGTATGTATGATAGTGTAAATCCCGGATACAAATTTTTCAGGGGACGAAAAAAAAAACTAGTTTCACGGGGCAGCCCATTTCTGTATCTCTTATGGATGGAGATTTATATTAAAAGCTAGCCGGTGGAACGTGAATCCTATTTCCAAGATTTCTGTGCACAAATTTCATATTTATTTCGGTATTTATAACTTACGATTTTTGATTCAAACCTAATTCGACTTACGAGGTTTTACACTTTCACTATCAGCATGTTACTCAATCGCTTGAACCACCTATTTCTATGTAGATTCTCGTATTTGGGAAGCAAATGAACAAAAATCAATTCGGTAATAGAGATTTTCGGAGAAAAGGTACTTTTATACACCTGAATTCATGATTTACAATTAAAGATGGGCAAAATACTTGATTTTTCCCCGAAAATATGTCAAAATTGAAATGTCGTTAATATTAATTTTATTCCAACGTTTACGTTTCATGAAATAGGTACGTCGACAAACGTCATTTTTTGTGGAAGAAATGACGATTTGGAAGACATTTTTTATGTGTGAAATTTGGGTGTCATTAAATATAAAATTTAATACTAAAACCGGGTAAAGATCCATCAGATGTCAAGTCTTACAGGCCTATCTCGCTACTCCCAGTTCTCTCAAAGCTGTTTGAGAAGCTTCTCAAGAAAAGACTCGTCGGGATTATAGAAGACAGGAATCTTATCCCTTCCCATCAGTTCGGTTTCAGAGCCAAGCATTCCACCATCGGACAAGTCCACAGGATAACTGATACGATTGAAGATGCGCTAGAAAACAAAAAATTCTGCAGCGCTGTCTTTCTTGACGTGTCGCAAGCTTTCGATAAAGTTTGGCACGAAGGGCTAATAGATAAATTGCACGGGTTGCTCCCACAGAAATATTGCCAATTGATTGAATCCTACCTTGGCAACAGATACTTCAGAGTAAAAATAGAAGATGAATATTCTCAACTTGAAAAAATCGAGGCAGGTGTTCCACAGGGAAGCGTCCTGGGACCTCTACTCTACTTATTGTACACATGTGACGTCCCAGTCACTGACGGAACATGCATAGCAACCTTTGCAGATGACACAGCGATTTTAGCGGTTGCAGATTCGGTAGAAGAGGCGACACAAAATCTTCAGAAGGCTACTATTGCAGTTGATAACTGGACAAAGACATGGAGACTGAAATTGAATGAAACCAAGTCCACACATGTCAACTTCACGTACAAAAAAATAATAAATATCCCACTAGAGCTCAATCACAACATGCTTATTATGCTAATTCAGCGAAATATCTTGGGATGACACTGGATGCAAAGCTGAAATGGAAAGAGCATGTGAAGAAGAAACAGAAAGAGCTGTCAATAAATTACAGAAAGTTATATTGGCTTATGGGCCGTTACTCCCAACTCAACTCCCACAACAAAGTTCTGTTATATAAAACAGTACTGATGCCGATTTGGACCTATGGCATTCAACTATGGGGCTGTACTGCCAAAACAAATGTGCAAATAATACAGAAATTTCAAAATAAAGTACTCAGGAGTATTGTAAACGCACCTTGGTACATTAGAAATGACGACCTCCACAGAGACTTGGGAGAGGAGAGCGTCACTGATGTCATAAAAACAACAGCAAGACGTTACGAGAAGAGACTTCTCGTACACTCAAATCCAGAAGCCATACAACTACTGGACAATTCACAACAAATTCGGCGACTGAAAAGGACCAAACCCCTGGACCTTGCAAGCTGACGTTGTAGTGTAAAATTAGTGTGGTGCCTGCTAGTGAACACTCGTCATAACAGACTTTGCGATGATATATTAGAAATAAATAACTAGATAGTTACTTGTAAACAATACAGTTTGTAACTAGTTGTTATAATAAATAAACGCTTAAAAACAAAAAAAACAAAATTAAATATAAAATTTGGATAAGGTGTACACTAGATTACGTCTAGTGGAATTCATTAGGTAAATCACCAGTAAGTGCTCGCAGTTATCATAATAATTTTTTTTTCATCATAAGATGAGGTTGATCATCATGAAGGACATCGGTAGTTAGTAGAGCTCTTATGGGCATAACGGACTTGGATGATGTTTCCTCTACTCTTGAGTCTTCTCAAATATCTGAGAATTATTTAATTTCTTCAAAGTCGTTTCCAATATAAGTATGGCAAATCTAAAATGAACGATTCCATTACCGTGAGAGTGCCCTAATGAACAACCTCAACCGCCTCCAACTGTGGGAAAGCGGAAATGAAGCAACAAAAGCACTCGCTTCTCGTTGAAGAAACCCACACTCCCAAAAGTAAATGTTTTGTTTCCTGAAAGTTTTTGTTCGTTTCGAGGTCCCATTTCGTGCGACTGCGTGTTTCCGTTGTTTTTTCTTTTCGACAGAACGACTGATTTTTACTTGGTTGAGCAAACGAAAGCAGCTTAGTAGGGAGAAAGTGACCGGTTTTTACGGGGAGTTTGATGTAAAATACGGCCGTTTTCTGACCTTGGCGACGATCAGTCGAAGGCTCTTGGGTAACACTTTCTTCTTGTGGGCGTGTTTTTTTGACGACCCCACAACTTTACACGCTGAGACTGGAAATAGTACATTTTATCGTCTTACGAATAGGCTTAGCGATTTTAAAACCAGCGAGCCAATAGAGGGAATGAATAACTTTAGGACTCCCAATTTCCTTTGTTTATCATTAATTTATGTTTGAAGACAGTAAATTTCCAAATTTATATGGGACCATCCAGGGATTGATATACGGCGGAGATAATGCCTGAAAACTCCATATAAATCGGATAAATTTGTCATATGGTTTTACGCGGGAAAATGAAATCGAAGTTTTTCTTCAAAATCTTCTTCGAAATTTCTTCTGGAAATACCTACTCCGTGCCGCCTCCGCCCTCTTTGAAGTCGGAAAACCTCGGTATTTAACCGTATTGTACAAAGAAATGTCCAATATTTTGTACTGCTTCCGAGTGTACCAAGGTAGCGGAAGCTTTGTTTTCACTTTTCAAGGATGAAAAAAAAAGTTCTCCAAAATCAAAATTTTCACTCGCGTTTTACGTTTCAGACCTTTCTGAACAATTTTGGTTCCGTGTCTGTCCGTCTGTGTGACTATACGAAGTTATTGTCCGATTTCTATGAAATTTTCAGGGATTGTGCGGGTTGGTGTGTAGACGGTCCCCTATGAAAATCATCATTCCCGGACTGATAGAAGCGACTGCGCATGCGCAAACGTGAATTCCTTGTAACGGCCATAACTTCTACATTTTTCATCCGATTTCAATGAAATTTTCAGGGATGTTACAGATTAGTATTTAGATGGTCCCCTATGAAAATCACTACCTTCGGACTGATAGTAGCCACTGCGCATGCGCAAACGTAAAATCCTTGTAACAGCATCCGAATTTGATGAAATTTTTTAGGATTGTCCAGATCAGCGTGTAGATGGTCCCCTATGAGGGAAGTGAAAGGTACTTAGAGATTGATGTTTTGAGATTAACAACTATGCATCGGATCATCTATATAATCGGGTTATGGATACGAGGAAGCTTTGTGCCACATCCACTTGTTAGACTTTTTTTCTTGTTTTCCTCATGATACTAAAATAGGACCATATCGACACCTGAGCGCCCAAAGGGCCAAACTGCTTTTTCTTGTTCAAAGGGCCAAACTGAAATCAGTTTCAAGGTCAGAAGTCCAAAGGGCCAAACTGGAATTTAAACGAAAAGTTGTTAGGGCCAAACTGCATCCATCTACGTGATTCATAGGGCCAAACTGCTGATCTTACCAACTAAAACGCAGCCACAAACTACTCTGATTGCTATTTGCGTGTCTGAGACAAATATAATGGCACAGAACCACAACAACTGACTAGAAAATCGATTTTTGACCCAACTGACTACCTACCTACTTGTTGCATCCTGTGTTTTTGTATATTATATTCAATAATGAACCTTTGGAATCAACCAAGAAACAATTTTTTTTAACCCTACCCCCCCTCAAAATTTGTTGGTTTACGTTTCATGTTAGGTAGAATCCAAAAATCGAATAAAAATTTGGCCGTCCGTCCGCCGTACGCGGCACTTTCCCCACATAGCATTGACCGATCTTGATGAAATTTGTTATATGGGCCCATTTGGGGTCTAGTTGTGCCCCGAAGCTTTTGGTTGATGTAGGTCACTTCTAAGGGTTGAAAAATAAGGGTTGAAATTTTGAAAACGCCGTAACTCAAAATATTCTGATGTAAAGGTATTGTTTTTCCATCATTTTTTGCTCTCGAGTCCACCAAGGTAGGAGATGCTTTGTTTTCACTTTTCAAGTTTGAAAAAAAAATGTTCCCCAGAAACAAAGTTTCCACTCGTTTCAGACCTTTCTGAACAATTTTGGTTCCGTGTCTGTCTGTTTGCCCGTGTGTCTGTCATGAAATCCTTGTCTCACCCATACTTCCACCCATTACTTCTACATTTTTCATCCGTTTTCAATGAAAATTTCAGGGATTGTACGGGTTAGCGTTTAGATGGTCCCCTATAAAAATCATCGCCCACAGACTGATAGTTGTTACTGCGCATGCGCAAATGTGTATTTCGTTGTACCAGCCATAACTTTCTTATTTTCAAAGCAAACGTGAAATCTTTGTAACTGTCATAACTTCTACTTGTTCATCCGAATTTGATGAAATTTTCTAGGATTGTCCAGATTAGCGTGTAGATGGTCCCCTATGAGGGTAGTGGAAGGTACTTAGAGATTGGTGTTTTGAGATTAACTACTCTGCATCGGATCAACTATACCCACAATTGGGTTATGGATACGAGGAAGCTATATGCTACACCCACTTGGCATGCGTTTCTTTTGATTGTCGTTGTTGTTTTGTTTGTTGTTTGTGTGTTTTGAGTACAATCTTTTCTCCACCCACTCGTTCTTTTTCGAATGTGGTTTTGGAAAAGGTGATTTCAAACGATGGCTAGAAATCGACGGGGGAAGCAAGGGAAAGTGTTCTCAACCAGATCTCAGCTCATGGTTTTTCGGGACTAACAACAACTGAGAGAGGTACATAATGATGATTCGAATAGTTTCGATTAAATTGACTAGAATATTTTTTATCACTATGACTTTTTATGGCTCTAGAGTCCGTAAGATTTGGCAGAATCGAGTCCGTTCTTTCAAGTCCTGATGTTTGCTTAGGTAGAGACAATTCAGTTAATCAACTAAATCAATCAAATTGCATTGAATCAATTGAGTTGAAGTCTGAACACCAGAAAGATAGGTAACTTGTCAAGTGTAATGATAATTTTCTTGCCGTCCAGTTGTGTCCACTGTGCTTCCACTTGTGACCACTCCTGCTTTTTCTTTCAGTTTGTGTACCAAAGGGGCGATTCCTCACCAGTACCACGCAGAATACTTCCAGATGAAGAATAAGCTCAACGTACGTGATGAGCTCATTGAGACAAATGAAGAGGACAATGCTGAATAGATGACGATATCTTACTATTCATCAATGATTCTTAGATTTGTTTCAAATGCTATGGTGTTCATTTACTATTGGAATAATTATAATTTCGTTATCCGTGTTTCAGAAATTACTTAATTGCTGTTTTTTGGTAACAGAATGGCACTATTCAACCATACCTACGTGAGTTAAAATCGGGGTTTCAGAGAAAGACGAAAACCTAAGTGATTGGATAGGTACCAAATACCCAGAGAGTTGTAAAAATGGGTAGTTAATTATAATAATTTATTAACGTCTAATTTCAACCGATGTATTAATTGAAGAAGAAATTACAGATTGACCAGAGCAATTTCCAGGTATAGGAAAGTCGCAAACCTTAGGGCCAAACTGGCAGTTTGGCCCCTTGTCGCTCACAAATCTCAAGGTCAAATTATGCCCATAGGGCCAAACTGGACCTCTTCCCAGTTTTTCTTTTTTTCTTAATATTACAAATTGCGGATGATTAAAAAAACGGTTTGGAATTCAATCTTACGTAGATTTTGGACCAATTACAAAAAAAAACCTAGTTGACTTCATGTACACTGGCCTCGCTACAGTCGCTTGCGTTTTAGAAATAGTCGTTCCGGAAGCAGTTTGGCCCTTTGGGCGCACAGGTGTCGATATATCTCTCTGTTATTTCATTACTTACATAATTACGGGGTTTTCTCACATATCTACGGGTTTTGTTTTTGCTTGCTTTCAACATGCTTTTCAGCTAGTTATCAATAATGAACCATGGAAATCGACCAAGAAATTTTTTTTCAACTCCCCCCCCCCCCCCCCTCAAAATTTGTTGTTTTACGTTTCAAGGTAGGTACGTAGAATCCGAAAATCGAATAAAAATTGTTCGGTCCGTCCAGATTTGGGCGGGGCGAAAAATATTTCTAGACTTAGATGAAAAATATCAATGTAGGTAATTCAAGTTCCTGAATATGTTATACTTTTAATAAAGGTCATGTTCAATTATTTTAACCTTGAAAAGGTTTTAGCGATGGGACCCCCCGCCGAAAAACGACAGGAAAAATCGACAGTAAAAAGCGACAGGAAAGTAGCGCTATGATTTATCATATGCTTGACGACAAATATGCTTGACATCCTCTCCTGTTGAACGCAGGAACCTGAAATTTGAGAGGGCGGGTCAATGGAGAATGCTGAAGGCGCCTGAGTGATCACTGATCAGCTGAGTGAGCTCCAAGGCCATTTTCTCTCCTGTTGAACGCAGGAAGCTGAAATTTGAGAGGGCGGGTCAATGGAGAATGCTGAAGGTGCCTGAGTGGTCACTGATCAGCTGAGTGAGCTTAAATATTACAGTGGAAGAAAGATAAAGAGGGAGAGGGAGCAAAAACGTTTTCAAGGTATGTCACATTTTAGCCATTAGGCTCTAAGCGGAAATCATCCGGGGGTGCAGGGGGCGAAGCCCCCGCCGAGGCGCGCAGCGCCGAGTTGTTCATAGTCATTTAATTTCTCAAAAATTCAAATTTACGAGTATTGGGCTTGTCACACTCGGAGTTCCCAATAACAGTATAAAATAATTGAAGTGATCTTGCGAGGATTAATAGAGAAATCATTTGGTTGGGGGTCCTGAATCATCTGCTAATGCAGTTTGGGGTAGATTCGAAGTGTATAGAAGATGCTCCAGCTGCTGTTGATCAGAATCCGTTACTCAAAGTTAACAATTCAAAGTCTAACAGGATAATATCACCATATTATGATTCGTGTGACAGACAAGCATTGCTCATTAGGAGTTCACTCCTCACTTCCTCCACTTTGCTCAACGTCGGACATACGATCAAGCTAGGTAGATAAAGTTTTCTCATTTTCCCCGCCATTAAGGATTTAATCTCTAAACGGATTTAGGATTGAGTTGCGTGAGTTACGTCGCAGGATTACGATCGCTCTTGCATGAGGGCGCCCGGTTCAACGGACAGAGACGATCCCATTCAAGGAGGCCGTGAACGTGAACCTGACCTCGCGTCTCTTTTCACTACCTACTCCTACTTCACTTTCCCCATCGAGGGAGGTACGACCTTTTGTTTCAAGGCAGTTGGCACCCCTGGGGTTGGATTGTCCTACCGTTCGATTGTCCGACTTGGACGATTAATCTGGGGTGAAGCTGGACAACACTCAACAGTGAAAAAGGCCTGAAAAGTAGGTGAAGCACATAGCTTCCTCGTAACTCGGTTGTATAGATGATCATAGAAGCATAGTAGCTAATCTCAAAACATCTCTTACAGATGGTACTCGAATGGCTTCTCCACTTATGGTCACGAAAATGGAAAAACGATGTGTCAGTTTAAAAAATAATAAAAGTCTGCCAAGTGGGTGTGGCACAAAGCTTCCTCGTATCCATAACCCAATGAGGAATTTCACCGAATTCTGTTTGCATTTTTCCTGAATAGTTAATGGTGTGGGGTAGATGAAAATCGGGCTGATTTCGGAAAATAAGTCTCCTGCTATTTATGGGAGACTATCAAAATTAATGATTTCAAAAATGACCGGGAAAACGGACGTGAAGCGGGAACGCTCGCTGATTGGGCTGTTCGGATCGCCGTCTCCTCCCAGTGTTGCCCATTGGGACGACGGAATCGTGTTTCCTAAGAGAAAAGTTATCAAACAAAAACAGGGGAAACCTAATTTTCCCCATCTTGCTTTTTCTATTTTTTTCTTCAGTTTTTCGATTTCGAACTTTACTGTTTCGTGAAATTTTGCATCTGAGGACTATAGATTTCTCGATCTCAGCGCTTCAAGCGGCCATAAATGAACTATTCCAGGATGATGTCATTTTCCCGTTTTTTTTAAACATTCGTATTTTCTACACTGTTTTGTTTATTCGTAAATTAGGAAGTTCGGGCTGAAAGTTTGCCTTAGGAGGTTTTTCGAGGTGCTGAATCCGATTTTGGGGTCAAAAATAGGAAATTCCGACATGGTGAAATTCCTCATTCTATAGATGATCCGATGCATGGTAGTTGCTCTCAAAACATCAATCTTTAAGTATCTTTCACTAACCTCATAGAGGACTCTACACATCAACCGGCACAATCTCTAAATATTGTTGAAAAATTAAGATGTTATGGCTGTTACAAAGATTTCACGTTGCGCATGGGCACAAAATCCTTTCAATTTGGGGACCATGATTTTCATAGGGGACCATCTCCACCCCAACTTGCATAATTACTGAAAATTTCATTGAAATCGGATGGGAAATGTAGAAGTTATGGCTGTGACAAGGATTTCACGTTTGCGCATGCGCAATGGCTACTATCAGTCTGGGGGCAATGATTTTCATATAGAAACATCTACACGCCAATTCGCACAATCCCTGAAAATTTCAATGAAATCGGACAAGAATTGTTGAAGTTATGGCTGTGGCAAGGATTTAATGACTGACAGACACGGAACCAAAATTGTTCTGGAAGGTCTGAAACGTAAAACGCAAGTGGAAATTTTGATTTTGGAGAACAATTTTTTTTCAACCTTGAAAAGTGAAAACAAAAATCTGCCGCTACCTTGGTAGACTCGGAAGCAAAAAGCAACAACAATGTCATAAATTGAATATGTTTTTATCTTTTCCTTACTTCAATTGATTGGTATAATTAAATTATACCTTATGTTTATGTCATAAATTGAATATGTTTTTATCTTTTCATTTCTTCAATTGATTGGTATAATTTGCTGTTGTTGCTTTTCATGCTTTTATGACATGCTTGTTGCTTTCCACAAATTTTGTTGTTTTTATCATTACATTTATCGACGATTACCGATATCAAATATCCAGTTTTGGTCATTTGATGCTGAAAATTATGTAGTCATTCCTCAACACACTAACTAAATAACATTGGATGAAACTGTTTTGCGTACTAGAAAGATAAGTAGATACAAAATTTGTATACATTTAATGTATGTTTTTCGCTTGTCGGTTGAAATTATAAGATCTACTTCTTATCCCAAGGGACGTCTCCTAGAATGTAAAAGTAAACAATACGTTTATTATCACAGTCTAATCTGTTACGAACCGGCGCTCGGAGGCCTCTCCCTCCCCCTTATCTGTAGGAGCAACATCCAGCCTTCTCAAAGCTGGTCAGTTTCCCCCATTTTTCTCAGGAAACAATCATCCAATTCTCATGTTTCTTGTGGCATTCTTCTTATTTTTATAATCTCTACACTAATGCACTTGTTTAATTCTAAAAGTAAAATTCCATAAGTAAAGAATTGTACCTAAATTTGAAATTTTAGAGGACTTTTGAAATTCATTAGTGCATATATCTAGGGAATTGAAAAACTGAATGATTGCCGCTGGAATCATCAAAATCGATCAATAATTGCCAGAGAAAAGTTGGAAAAACCGTTTATTCACTGACTGAGACCCCCTTAATGTCTTAATGACATTTAATGTCAACCTCGAAATGGTGATTTTATATCGAGGAACCAATAGAAAGTATACAATTGCACCATATTTAAGCGTCTACAGATCTTGTCTATAGTTCAAATGATATCTCTAAGATCATATTTCTGAACCACAAAGAGAAATATCAGCCCAACGTCAAGCAAGGTGTTATGAACCATCGTCTAAATATTGGCAAAAGACCACATTTATTACATTATTTTAGTTTCTGTTATATAATTTGTACTTAATGGGTGTATGATCGGTGGATGTTGTAAAACCAGATTAATAGGATCGAGGTATGACCTGTAACAGTTATGATGCAATGTGTGTCACCTGACAGGAAAATGCTCGCTCTAGTAAAGACAAATTGTCCGGTTTGCCGTAAACTCGCAGTTGCGACCGCCATTTTCATACCTGCTACTTCGCGGGTCGCGCTTCGCCATCGAAGGGACCAATTTTCATCGGATGCCGCGTTGCTCTACTTGTCGAAATCGCCCGGAGACGAGGATCATCCAGCTGAAATGCGTCCAGCAATCATGGACATGCCACTAAGTGGGCGTTCTTTCTGGGCAATAACCAAGCAGGATGCAAGAGCACTGAAACCCTACAGATTCCCTCGGCCAGTCGTTATGAGACGATGTCAAGCAATCGCTGTAAAGATCCCTTGACCAAGACATTTTCGACAGTTTTGAGAAAGGAGGACAATTCAAAAACGTCGAATTTACATACGAATTCTGAATCCTGCATCAAATCGACAGTAGGTAATTAATTATCGCCTTTGCCATCGTTTGGAAACTTCGAATTCTCTTCACACCCATTCCGTATTCCTGGTTCGACAGTTTGGGTGCTAAACACAAGAAAGAACGATCCAAAAACGTAAGCAGGTACCTACTACCTACCTAGTGAAAAGATCGTACAACCAACAAACAAGTGCCAGATAAATCCTGCAACGAATAGAACCAGATAACTGTCGCAAAAGTCGACCAAAGATGGTAGATTTACTGGATTACTCAAGTTGATACAATAACTGCTCAGTTCTCAAGGGCGATTGATTCCTATGATGGAAGATCGGGTTTTACAAAGATGCGAATGTGTTTCACCATTTATATTATTTTGGAATGGACTTATATTTTTATATCAACCTTGTCTCTGAGGACGCCAGGTCTACCTGGAACAGTTCATCAATGATGACAACCCATCTTGGAGTATTCCAGAGACTTTTCTACGTGGACTATCCGAATCCAAAACGGGTCAGGGACTTTCATGTTCTAATGGTCCCAAGGCGATTTTGAAGCTTTTCTATCTGATGGGTTTCGACGATGCTACGAAGCCAAGTAGTCGTTTATCTTGAACACTTCAATGGAGATTATTCCCGGTTCGAAAATTACGGTGACCGCTAAGAATCTCCGATATGACCCGCCCGAGATGATCATCCTTTCGTTCCGGAGTTGGTTTTTATTTCTTATCTTTTTTTGGTCTTGGAGTAGCTAAAAAGTCGAACATCAAAAGCAACGGAAGGTCAGCGGTCACGAATCCTCTGGGTCCGATATCGGACGCTTTTACGACCCTCAAAAACTTTTACACTCCATCCAACAACGATAATATGTCGGAGCTGATGACTGGCTTATGACCGTCCTTGTCGTTTCCATAATTCTACACATCTGTCGGTGTAGTTTCAGGAGAAGAGATGTAGCGTAGAAAGCGGAGAGGACACACCAGAAATAACGGTAAACTGGAGAGGACACCTCTGCTACTCGACGACAGTTCTAGTGTTAGAGGATACGGGTGGAAGTCAGGACGAGCCTCGTTGGGAAAGACCACCAATTCAAGTAAGTTCCGAGCAAGACTTAGGTGATGACGCCACGGAGTACTGCTGCAGATATTCATAAATCGCTGCCCTGATGTTGTTGATAGTTTATTCTTGTCTTGTCTACCATATTTTTAGGACGTCCCACAGTAAGACTTGGGCGTCCTTATGCAATCGATCTGGGGTAAAGTTGGACAACACTCAACAGAAAAAAAAACAACCACACATTAATCCGTTTTAGACCATTCTGAATCCAAATCCGCGAAAAAACCATAGGTGTATGTCTGTGTGTGTGTGTGTGTGTGTGTATGTGTGTGTGTGTGTGTGTGACAAAATCTTGTGTCGTCTGCACAGGCCTTAGTTCTCAACCGATTTTCCTGGTTCTTTTTTGTTCGGCGCGGAAAACTATCTAGTTGTGCACTACGTCGCCGGAACTTCGAATTTTGCCTTTTAAGGG
The DNA here is from genome assembly GCA_009739505.2 of Apolygus lucorum. Taxonomy (NCBI): domain Eukaryota; kingdom Metazoa; phylum Arthropoda; class Insecta; order Hemiptera; family Miridae; genus Apolygus; species Apolygus lucorum. The sequence goes on along the minus strand of CM019170.2, from coordinate 41,885,725 downwards.
GGGGAAAGTGGGGGTTAATGCTCAAAAAACGTGCGTTTTTGGGCTTAATCTTGTGTCGTCTGCCCAGGCCTTAGTTCTCAACCGATTTTCCTGGTTCTTTTTTTGTTCGACGCGGAAAACTATCTAGTTGTGCACTACGGCGCTGGAATTTTGAATTTTGCTTTTCAAGGGGGGAAAGGGGGGTTAATGCTTTAAAAACGTGCGTTTGCGGGGGTAACCTTGTAAAATCTGCCCTGGTCTCAATTTCCAACCGATTTGCGTGTTTCTTTTTTTGTTTGACTCAAACAACTTCCTAGTTGTACATGATTTCACCAGAGTACCAAAATTCGCAAGGGGAGGGGATGAGAGGGGGGATAATATTCACAAAATATCCGATTTTTCAATATTTTGGCTCCGTTACTGCTTACTAATTTTACCCAACCTTTGAAATTGAGGAAAAATTCTCATTATACCTCCGGATTTTCATGAATTATTCTCTGTACCACCATGGAACTTATAGTGGTGCCACCATGGTGCCAGGACACCATAAACCGCATATTTCGTGGTTTTTTTTTTGTGTTTCACCTTGAATACGGATGTGAACCTCGACTGACTGCCTACTAAAACTAATAGATGAAAGTTCAATGTTACGACGTATTTCTGCTTTGGTGCCAGACTGGCACCATTGGTGGCGGTGATGGGGAGGTGGTGGTGGTGGGGGGGGGGGGGGGTGAACTCGAAATCGCATGTTGGGTATTGTAGATCACGGATTTTAAAATGCTCTTCAGATTCGAGGCTCCCATGCCGCTAGAAATGTTATGGTGGATAATGGTTGGGGGGGGATCACTATTTCTTGCCTAAAGTAATAAGTAAATTACATCGTGTGAAACAGTTTTATAGCTTACCAACTGGTTAAACTGATCTGATGCTTATCCAATGGGACGTCCCCTGTAATGCATGCATTACTAAACAATATGTTTTTGCTTTACCTCCCTCAAAATCCGCTCAACATTGGTAGCACTAACAACATTAACATTTCTCGATCAATGCCTATTAATGGGCTACGTACCTACAAACAAATGGAACTTTCTGGCACGGCTGTTCCAATATAAATAAGTAGGTAGGTACCTACTCTACGGAAAGTCGCCTAATTTGAGATGTCGAATTAACTGACGAACTACAGATATCTACCAGCAAATTTGTGAAATAGATTCTGTTTGCAACCTTGATTTACCACAAACAGATTCGGCAAACATTAACTGCGATTTTGTTGGTACCAGCACAGTTTTTGACATTTTTATGTTTTTGCTCTGGCACATAAACTGAAAAATCGTCACGAAAACTTGCTCACGCGATACCAATAAATAGAATAGACTCACTGTGTTGCGTAGAGAACAATCAACTGTTTTCTTATTTTGATGCTTGGGTACATGAACTAACAACCTTACTTCACTACCTTGTTGTGTAGTGGTTGACATGAAAATGTCCCAATGTGTTGCAGACTCGTAAGCAAGCATTTATAATTACTTTGGTATCTCCACTTTCTTTTGGTTTTCTCCACGTATCTTTTTTGATTTATAATTCGACCACCCCTCAAGTCCTTAAAGGGAGCGAACGGTTGGTCCTACAGAGTTCTATGGGTGGTCTCATTCGATTCTAAAAAGTCAACAGGTACCACTTTAAATTGATAGAGAATCAATACATCTATATTGAAAGTTTTCAAGCCCCAGGGCGTTTTGAACATTTCAATATCCATTTTTCACTCCTTAAAAGTTTCAGTAATCAAAAATTTCAGGGAACAACATCCCAAATGGGCTATATGCCTAATTTCATAAATTTTGGCAATCAAGGGAAGATTCAAGGATTTTTTCAAAAATCTGCCGTCACAATCACATCAGACAGGAATTTTGTAGCTGACATTGACCTTTTTTGAGCAGCTCACCAGTCAAAAGTACCTTTAATACTGATGGTGGGATCCAAAAATGTATGCAATTTCAGATTTGGGGTAATGATTTTTGAAATACTAAAATCATTTAGGCCGATGTAAGTGACCTAAATTATGATTTCACAGGGACCCCTAGTTTTCCTTATGTTTTTTCATACAGTGTACCATGATGTCTCTCAGGAGCAATTTGTGGCTTTGTCTAAATAGGAATTCTTACCTGAATAGAGTCCCCTTGGAAAAAACGAAAAATGGAAAATATTTAAATTTTAAAAGTAGATATCTCAAAAAGGGTGCCTTTTCCTTCATCAATGCCTTTATGGCCTCACAAAGCTGTGATAATCACTGCGTCAACGCACGATGGGTGACAGACTGGTTCTATAGCTCTTCCCTGCCAGCCTCTCGATTTAAATTTCCCTGAGGAAGGAAGAAAAAAGGTCTGAAACGCCACCTGGACAACTGAATCGTTCAAACGGAACTCGACGACATTTTAACGGTGACTGTACAAAGAACAAGGAAGCGACGTGCAGGGAGATAATTCGGTCTCTGGACACTTTACCCTTCGACTGTGGGAAGTCGTAAAGCTTCGGACGTCTATACAGCTGGAAGGCGATTGTAAAACTGGCGAAGGGAGTCGAAAAACAATTGAACAGCCACGGTTTTTACTGGAACATAACCTGTTGGTTCAATAGAACATAAGTACCATTTTGAAGAGACTGGCTCAAAACTAAGGTGACTCTTACAGAGTGTACAACACAATGGGCACTTCGTTTTCCTTCCTGGATGCAAATTCTGAGAACAAGGAGGAAGGGTACCTACAGGTCCTTAGGAAAGTCAAAAACATATGAAAACGGTGTCGAACTCATATTTTTGTTATAATCTAAAATGTCTTCAACTTCAGATTTTCAATTTATTATCGTGTTGTATCGTGGCACCAAAATTTTGTAGGTATTTTTCGTATTAGAAGCAACTTCTTGATTGATTAGTCATTATTAGTTCCTTGTGAAACTTCTGTTGTGAGGATAATGTGTACTCCTTTGCCTACACTGCCTCACAGAGAATAAACTCCAGAGCAAGCATTTCTGAAAACCACCGGTTTTTGGAGTGCCAATTCCGAATTGCAAGTTAATTTCCAGCAAAAACATCTACGAGGCGTAAAACATTTCGCAAATAGTCATAAAATTGGAACAAAATCGAAGCTAACAACAATTCTTATAAGAAATCTAACGTCGCATCCCGATCTTGGACGTTTCGAAAAAAATCATTACTCTATTTCTTGTGAAAACAATGTTTATCTGACAAAGAAACATCATGAGTTTTCAGCTTACAATTTTCTTCAACTCTATGCCTTTTCTTTAACTCAAGTTCCCCAGGAAATCGAAGGTATTGACAGAATAAGTGCAGTAGAAAGGAGATACACGAATTCCTGAAATATTTTTCCTTACCCAGAAGCGATTTTCTGTGCAATCCGGGGGCAACAACCGCTACTTACCTGTAAATGAACAAAAAAAATTTGTTAAAATCAACAGATAAACGTTTTGTGAAATGAAACAACCACATCCAAGCTTCCTCATATAGCACGGACATTCGATTCATTATTGGATTCTAGATTGCTTTATTGAGCAACAGTACCGGAGTTGAACTCCTATCAATATTTAAACTGTCTTATCGTTTCTGAAGTTTTTCAATTCCCGAGGTCCGTGCAATAATGAATTCCTAAAATCCTTGAAAATGTCAAGTTTAGCTACATTTTATGGGAAAAACATAACTGAATTAACGGGTTTTCCCATTTTTCTCTGGCAATTATTGTTCGATTTTGATGATTACAACGGCAATATTTCAGTTTTTCAATTCTCTAGGGCCGTGCACTAAAGAATTTTTAAAATCCTTTACAATTTCCAATTTAAGTACAATTTTTCAAGTTTTTGCCCCTTCGATTTGGCCAAATACTAACCCGGAACGAAGAACAAACGGCGACCGACTGAGACCCCCTTGAGAAGCTATTTTATGTGATATTTGCTAAAGATGGTTCAGTTTTCTGTTTTTATTTTGATACTGATTTCTGTTCCAGCAAAATATACAAATATCAATAAATAAATTTAAAAAATGTAACTCAGTTGGGTGATTAACCGCGTTACAAAATAAAGAACTTTCTCTTTCAGACTGGAATGCATCCGGATGGTCAGAGAACCGGTTTCGATTGAAATGTTTGCCGCGTCAAATTTGCATTTAGATAGGCCATAAATGCGCCAGTATAACAATAAGTGCAGCCGATCATCGTGAATGATGACATTTCATCTGCGAGTCGGAACAAACAACGTACTAAGATGGATTTCCTTTCATATTGCATCAGGGGACATGAAGTAAGACTTAGGTCATTGTAAGTACCTCGAAATCACATCAAATCTGACTGAATGTGGTGCCGCAATATGGAATTTTAATCTGCGGGGAAATCGGGTCCCACGGGAGACATCTTGACAAATCAAAGTTGGGCGTAACTGACAATGATGGGTCAATTGATCGCAAATCAATTGAGAAGATTGGAAAATTAGATTGTTGAAATTGATGGGAACGTGTGATACGAAGTTCGCGACGTGTGAAGACGTTCGGGCGCCAAAACAAAGTTGCGTAATTTGCGATGTTACGCACAGATTTCTCGCGGAAAGTAATTTCGAGGCCGAACGAGGAGATAATTTCTCAACAGGATTCGGTTATTCAAATTTCATAAGTTTTCATGCAAAATAGAATGTACATTGAGGAAGTATGAGAAGAAGGATTCGATTTTGGTCTATTATTTTTAATAATACATCTTTGGAAACCAGCAAGGAAAAAATCAAAATCAAAATCCCTCTCAAAATTTGATGGTATACGTTTTAATGTACATAGAATACAAGAATCGAGTTAAAAAAATTTAATTTGCCTCAGTTACCATGGACCGATTTTGATGAAATTCGGTAAATGGGCTCCTGTTAAGCAGCGAAGCTTTTGGTTCGGGTCAATCACTTCTAAGGGGTGAAAAATAATGGATGAAATATTTAAATCGCCATAGCTCGAAAACTCTCGATAAAAAGGTATTGTTTTGTCCCAAATTACAATAAAATTGCATTTTAAAAATCGAATGAGGCCACCCAGAGGACTGTTCAATGAAGGAAATACGCCAGATCTTCGTTCAAATTTCAGTTGATCGAATGCGATCATTTTCGTTTCATTGAAATGAGTTTTGTGTTGTACTCAGTTGTCGATCCTTAGCAACCATGAATCAAATTTCGTTAATCCCGGATAGCGGTATTAGGGAAGAGCCGCGTTCTATGCAGACGGGTGATCTACACAGTGAATTTGCATCGTTTTCAAGGATGACGAGAGAAAGTTTGGTAGGAACACGGGTTTTAAGAGACCACTTGGAAGATTTAGGAAGAATCTCAGGGTCGTTTGATCAGCTGTGAAAAGAATCGAACTGACTAATCTCCTGTTCATAGCTATGAAAATCAATACAACCTCTTGGGAACCACTGAAAGTGATTGAGTGGGTCAGCTGGTGAACAAACAGAGCACTAAACTACAATAACAAATCCTTTCACATATCACTACTCCTACAGGGAACTGAGCACTAGGTGGTACCATTCGATTCTAAAAGTTTGATTCTATTTTGTATTGATGAGAAAACAATACTTGTACATTGTAAGTTTCCGAGCTAGCTATTTTGAAAATTGTATTCCCTATTTTTCACCTTCTAGATATGACTGACAATAACCAGAATCCAAAATAAAAGTGTGTTGTTCGACATTTGCCGTTTTTGCAGTTTGTGCACCAAGAAATCTACTCCATATTCATAACTATCTTTACCAGTGGGTACCTGTATTGAAATAAACTCCATCCTAACCCAATCACGTAACAAAAGGTATAGTTTAGAGTAAAAAGAGTATCTACACTGCATGCAGATACATCTGTACATGCATATATGTCTTATGATGGCAATTTAAATGATGAGCTCACTCAGCTGATCAATGACCACTCAGGCGCCTTCAGCATTCTCCATTGGCCCGCCCTCTCAAATTTCAGGTTCCTGCGTTCAACAGGAGAGGAAATGGCCTTGGAGCTCACCCAGCTGAGCAGTGATCATCAACTTTGATGATGTATAGAAGTATGTATCGATTGACCCTGCCTCTCAAATTTCAGCTTCCTGCGTTCAACAGCATCAGAAAAAACACGTTGCATTGTTTTGTGTGTCGAAAATTTTGGAATGACCCCCAGAACTAAGACATATCCATGTCAAAAAACGTGTACCATGCAAATTGATATCGTCGCCACTACGGCAAACTATCGAATTTGTTTACCCTCCAGAAAACTATCGAATCAAAGGCTACGAAACTATCGGCAAAGCCTATCAACTTTCAAAATCCTACCTCATTATCTTGCAAATTACAGATTGTTAACAATTTACGAACCTTCCGTATAGGCCATTTCCAACCTTAGTACAGTAGCGAATCTCATTATTACCTATATTTTTTCTATTGTTTTATTATAATTTCATCGGAATAATCGATAAAAATTTAATTGAGTGTTCCTGATATCAATAAAATATCATTACTTGGTTATCGAAACAAAACAACGCTCGCTGTTTCCTTGTTTCGAAGCTAAAAATCTGTCAAATTTGGAATATTTTCTATTTATAACGAACACCATTGAAATACATTTTGAAACGGATATTAAAGGTCGAATAAACTTTAATTATTGTGCTCCCCTAAAAATTTTTAAAAACACCGATTCGTTAGTTTTCGAGTTGAGAAAAAATTCGTTTGTCTGCCATATTGGTGACGATATGTGGTTTCTAATTGTACCAACCTAATCTCCCCAATCTCTGGTATTCCGGTAGGTTTCAACTCAACAACCTTTTATCTCATAAGGGGCAGTTTAGTTTTCAATTTATTATCGAAATTCCAATTATTCTACTCTAATTCCATCGTTAAATGTTTAATGTTTACATGGTCTTGGTTCGATAGGGTTCTGATCCACAAAAAATGTACGTGATATTCGAGGCACTTTCTTCATCGTACGAGGTCTCAGAATCGACTCGTTAGCTCAACACGAACCCGACGGACGAGCTTCGACAAAAAACCTTCGTCTTTCCAAAGGAGTAAGTATGTTGTTTTTGTTCTTTTTTCAACTTGCTCCATGATGCGAAGGCGGGAAAGTGAAATGGAGTATCGTCAAACATTTTGTATATCGGCGAGACGTGTGTGGACGCCGTCTACAGGAAACACCTCTTTTGTGTGTTTGAAATAGAAAAAAACCGGAGCTTGGAGTCACGTCAAGGACACAGGCCTCGATAACAGGCAGACAAAAGTAGTGAACAGAAAAGTATGTTGAAGGTTGATTACTTTGTTGGATTAATAGAATAAACAAAGTAATCGGAATACAATAAAATCAGATACAGTTGAAGGGTTAAGAATAAGAACGATCAGTTTTTTTAATTTTTGGGAATTTCAATATTTTAGTTAAATCACTCATAACATGACGTCAGGTCAAGGTTTTGAGTGTAGATGGGCTCTTATGAAAATCAACCCCCCTGATAAATAATAGCTTCAGCGACTCTGGGAAACCCTCCTAACAGCCTTCCACACTGTCCATCCGAATTCTATGAAATTGTCAGTAATTAAATTATCGTCTTCGCCATGTGATCATCATATTTAGAGGGTGTGTAAGGTAAGTGGAGACCAAAGTTTTGAGATTATCTACTAAGTGTCATCTATCACTATCATCTATACAACCGAATTATGTATAGGAGGTATTTTTTCGTTTAGTGCTAACATTATTCACAACACTGTCACTGCTCTCAATGTCACTGGAACCATTCATTCCACATGTATAATACCAATAATTGGTATTAAGAATTATTCTTAAGGAACTACACGTCAAATCGAACCATCTGCAAGAAACAAAACATTGAAATGACTGAGGTGGAAAGTAAGAGGAAAAGCCATTAAAGTTTGACGTTAGTCCCCTTTCAATGTCAGGGTATTTCTTCCATCATTTTCTCAACACCATGATCTATTTTCCCAGTTACGATTCACGGAACGATTGGTACTGGAACAAGCTGATTTCATTTTGAAGGAATATTTCATTTTGTCAAAAAATTGACATTGATCGACCCTTCAGTTAGTTCAAGTTATAATTTCAGGGCAATAAAAAATTTAGATTTTATTTCGATTTTCTCCTAGATAGACGTTCAAATATTGGAATTAGGGATGGCAACGATATATCGATATATGAAATATATCGATATATTACGTTTGATATATCGATATATTTATATCGATGTAGAGAACCGATATTATCGGTCAATATCGATATATTTAACGATATATCGCGACCTGTTTTCAAGTAAAGATCAAATTTTTTTTTTAGTAAAAATTAAATATTGAAATGAATGGACGAGAAGGGACGCCTGTACTTGTGAAAACATCAAGTAATTTTATTCCAAATTTTGTAGGTACCTACTGATGGGTTGATTTCAGACTGTTGACTTCAGCTCAGACATGATTGTGTACATAGTTTACACCTACAGTGGCTCTCAAGGCTCAAATACTTGACTTAAGCCAAAATTAATGGAGGCTCGTCCAGCTTAAAACTACCTACTATACGAAGTGAAGCAGGTTTTCACAACAATTATTTTCAATTTTGAGGATCATGATCGTCTACAGTACCTATACCCCTGTCAATTTATAAATTAATTTAACATTGCAATGACATTTTCGCACTTTTTTCCAGTTTTTAAACAATGAATTTCGATCATTCATACCCAGTAACTGTTGAAAGTAGGTAATTACATATTTCACACGGTTTTTCCAAATAGATCTTCCGATATGTCGAGTATATCGATAATATTTCCTCCAAAATGATCTTAGTAACTTTTCAATTCACCTACCTACTTACTTCTTCAAGTTTTTCCAAGTACTCGTAGATACTCCGATATGTCCATAAATGTCATCCTAAATTATTTTTATATTGTTTCAAAACTATTAAATTCACCTACCTACTTCACATGTTTTTTAGAGTAAATCTTCCGATACATCGAAAATCGATATATTTTCTCCGATATATCGAAATATCGATATATTTTCTCCGATAAATCGAAGGTATCGATATCTCATTGACGATATATCATTTGATCGATATATCGATATATTTCATTCGATATGCCATCCCTAATTGGAATTGACAAATAAAGTAAAAGGTAGGAGGTCGTTCCAGCTGACCACAAGAGCACCTGGTGAATGATCAGACTGGAGACCTGAACCTCCACACTCTGAAGCAGTTCTGTAAATACCCAGCTCAAGAAACTTCCTCATTCAGTCAGTATCATTCTCCGCTCAAAATCTGACTCGATAATTTAGCTTCAATCACAGATATTTACCCTACGATTGCTATTGGTTCTTCGAGTAGAGTATAATCTTTCCTAACTAAATCAACCACATCTTTTAAGCGGCATTTGCTATCGGTTCTACGAGCCGGGTAATTTTCTCTAATCACCTCTATCTATAACTGGTTCTGTGTGCCGATAAACTCCGCTATCAATCCCTCCTTTGATTATTTTCACTTGAGTAGGTTCTAAAGAAAAGTCAGTTAAGAAATCCAAATTCAGTAAATATACATTTATATTTTAAATTGTGAACACAGTCAGATATTGCTGTCTGAATAGATCCATTTAACAGATTTGAACGGATGTCAGCTGAACATCGTTTTCTAGTGTTTTTATCCTATACAGAAATGTTATGGAAAAACTAATATTGACTAGTGAGTAAACCAATAAACGTTGTTTTCTGTATTGGTTTTTGGTATACTTGGTGATGGATGCGTCCATTAGCAGTTAGGTACCTAATATTTTCCTTTCAGGTGAACCTTTTCGTACACATAGGAGTCATCAAGTTGACTCTAATGCCTCATTAGCACGGTGACTAAGGTGTTTGTTTCAACAGCGAGAACGTGATAGAAAACTGTAAACACATTTAGGTACCTGGTGACTATCGTAGATATTCAAGACCAGAAAAGTAAAAGTAACTGCAGTAGATTCCGTGCATAACGATACCAGATATAGTCGGGCGTAACGATGGAATTTGCATCAGAAGTTTGGTTTCGTACATGAAAATAAAGGCTCTCTTTCATAGTTTTCTCGTGCCTCGTGCCCCTAACAGCCCTCTGCTCAAACCAACCTTCTTGGAACCAAACATGACATTTGAAACCGTATTCCAGCTAGAGACAGGGTAGGATATACAGTGAATTTTCAGAATGCCAATTGTTATGAAGAGCAGCCCAATGTTTTGTTTACCTCACACTGTAGATCTTTCTTCAATGGAAGAACCTGTCTGATGTTTTCTTAACAGTTCACATGAAAAGTAAAATTCTAGGACTTGAAAGATTGGAGCATGAATTTAAATTTTGAGGGCCCACCAGTTCAATCCGATTCATACCTTCGCTCTCAACCTTCAAGCAATCTCAAAGCAAATCATTATGGACCTTTCCTAAGGTAACCTGGTTTTGAGCAGACCTGAAACCCACCTCTCACCATCGATAAGTTTGTTTTGTGCAGATCAGAACCATCACCATCAACTTCCACAATTTCCTTCAGTAACCTGGTTTTGTGCTGACCAGAAGCTGTCACCTCAAATTTCGGTAAGCCGTTTTGTGGAGAATATATTCTGTCAGAAAATCAGTAACATACTCCAGTTATCACAAAAGTATATATTTCATTCAATCTACGAGGAATCTCGAACTGTATATCAAAGAAAAGCGCCTTAAATTAATGTCATATTCTCAGTCTGGAAATGTCGATTTCAGTCTATTTGGCTTCATCACTCTTGAAATAGAGAAGCTTTGAATTTGTGCAGAAGGTCCTTCAAAATCAAAAATGTTCAATAAATTGTTCAACCAAAAAAAAAAAAAATTCCTGTTTTTGGAGCTGTTCGAATAATTTTGGTTTTCGTGTCCTCCTGCTTGTAGCAAAACCAGCTTTCTGGGCAAAATCGTACAGAAATATGATACTTTTGACCCTAATTGGACCGTGGTGTCACCTAAAACAACTCAGAAACTCCACAGCTGTCTCAAGGTGTCACCGGAGTAACCAAAATTAAATTGCAATTTTGAATTATTGGATAGCAGAATTTTTTGTGGGCTATTGAAAGTCTCAAAATAGAATAATGACAACAAAATTTTTCAAAATCTTAGTTATAACATGGGTACTTACTTTTTTGACTTCCAGTAACTTACAAAAAATGGTTCAAAAAGTTCAGTTCTATCCATTAATGTTTATATTTCAATTTAACTCTAGTTAATCTGGTGACACTTTGAGACATCTGTGGAATTCTTAAGATCTTTTTGGTGACTCTAGTGACACCATGGTCCAATTAGGGTTAATGGAATTCCTCAGATACTAATTGTACGAAAATTGAACAAATCAAGAAGTATGAAGAGAAAATATGACATTTTATTTCTTTCTTCTTATCCCTATTAATTTTTTTCTAATTTTGCCATTAAGTGTTGTCCTTTTATAACTGGATCATTATATATTTACGGATTTGAAAACCAAACTAAATAGAAAGGCGGACGTAACATATTGAAAATCCGGGCTCGAATAATTCAGCAGCAAAACGTGATTGTTTCAAGACGCCACGTCAAGAACTACTGCCGGAACAAGCCCTGTAGTGGAGTACTCGTCTACATTGCTATACCTGTGGTACCTACATTTACCAACTAATTATGATCGATACCGACATATCTATTAATAAACAGGTAGTGCATCTCACATCTGCCCAGGAATGAACGTTTCGAGATCCTGCCTACCCGTAAAACCTACCGTGGCATTTGGGATCTTCACATCTCAGATTTCGCGTAGTCACGTGACGAACATCTAAACCTTGTTTTTTGGGGTGACCCCAAGAGAACTTTTTTCTCCTCGAGGTAGGTAAATGGTGTGTAAGCCTCCATTCCTCGACTGTGGCTCCGACTATACTACCTACTATCAGACGTAACCGTAAATGACTTTGCGTTTATTCCCCAGACTTTCTCTCGCTCGGAATGACCTTTCAAGTTTGAAACTAACGCGATTTTTTACAAAGCTTTTTATCAATGTACGACCACCTAACTCGTGAAAGAAACTATGCGTTAACTCTTGGGGAGAATAATGTCGTGATTTCGTTATGTAGGGCCAGCTTCAAACTGTGTTCACTTTACCTCGAATAACGGTATAAGTTACTTAAATACCTATTTGTTGAAAGAGATCCAAATGCAAAATCCATTCAAAGATCGATCTCGGCAAATGGGGGAGAACACTTCTGGGGAAGTGGGCCGCGAGAGTCTGTACGAAACACGACACTATTGGGTACAGAGAACAGTCACTATCGGGGAAGGGATAAACGACACAATCGGGGAATTGGCGACTCACTATCATGTTTTTTGACCCTCGTCCTCTCGCACTAAACCACGGAATACTGAACCGAACTTCCTTCAGTTCATTTCGAGATACAGATATGGATTTTTTTAAGCTTTCGAAACATCGAGTTTGTGATACGGGTGAAGTGGCATTCAGGTGTACTAATCGTAAATGCTCGTTTTCGGCGACCACTGACGGGACGTACCTTCTCTTCTATCGACGAGGAATCCGAAAACTGTTTTTGAAAATATTGAAGTGCGCGGGTGTAGCTTTCATTTAGGCCAGGCGTGGTTCCGACGAATTAAAACACAAGCAGCTCCTCAAAGACAAGCAGCTCCTCAAGCATTACCGTACCTAACAACACACCAACTGGACAGTGGCTGAAATATTTTTTTGGACTCCGTTACCTTCCTCACGACTGTGTTTACAATGGTTTCCTCGACGTAATGTATGAATCACCACTTGCAGGAAAGCCATTCAGTTATTATGTATTAACAAATTATGTCGAAGAGGATAGCCAGTTCCCACCTTCGCTTTGGGCAAAACCTCCAACAATGGGCTGCCCCCGAACGACAAATGGAGTTGAGAGTTTTCACAGAGATTTCAACAGACAGTTTTATGATAAACCCAACGTTCACAGTGTACTTACTGTATTGCGGCAAATTCAAGCAGAAACAACACTCAAATTGTCCAGTATCAAGAAAGGTAGGAGAGGAATCATAAAGAAGACAACCCAAGATGAACTGACGTTTCTCATTAGCTGCTGGGAAGATTTCCAGGAGGATCGGAACACTTTGGAGTATTTGAAGAAAGTGGGACCAGCATCTGTCAGGGAGTGGCTTGATTCTGACGACTGAACTCCTTTTCGTAAGTAAAAATCCTTCCAGTTCTAAATGTTATTTTTCGTGCAAATTTCATTATAGGTAGTGTCATTTTTTAAACTTGAGTACGTCTGTACGTTCCAGGCCTTCCTTTCAACGGAAAATGGTCCTCCGACGGCTTCTCTCCTCTCGACGAGTAATGACGCTTTTAAATTTACCTTGGCACTATACCGACCGTATGTACAAAAAATTAAATCGTTTCTAATAACAGCGACTATTTTCTCCTTCGAAGGGTGCTCCCCAATCGTGACTAATTCACAATCGCTTGTCCCCAATAGTGCTTTTTCCAGTTCCCCAATAGTGGTGGCGGTCACTTCCCCAATAGTTACTCAATTCCCCAATCGTGCTTCCCCCGGCAAATGAATGAGAGCATTGTATGCGGTATTTACTTAGTAGATACGGTATTTGCAGCTACTATAACATAATCATACGAACCAATGCATCCTCCAAATGATGATAAGGGGTTCAATTAGGATCTCTAAAGTTGACACATCAAGAAATCCTCACAGTGATCTCTTCGTATAAAAATCAGCAGAACGCAATTAGAGGGGTTACAAGGAGAAGTTATGCCCTCAAGGAGACAGGTAAAACAAGGGCGCCTGCTGCATCAAACCGATTCCACTGATTCTCGGTCCTTGATACGTGATGTATCGATCTGACGGTGAAGTTTCAGAGGTCCTCAATGTTTGACTAGCATTGGAATTGAGTTCGTGCTAACATGCTTAATCGTAATAATATTAAGTTTAACATTAAGCTTAACAATATATTATATTGTTCTAATTCGCGTATTGAAGGACAAAATGTGACAGGCTCTCTCTGCAATAATGGATAATCAGAAGACCTGGTGGTTTTTGGCTGTTTGGTCCGTTCTTGCAGAGCTATTCTGGAACATCACTCTACCAGGCCATTACATATATGAGTGCCTGATGTATGTTGCTAAACACACTGATGCATTTGCAAAGCCCTCTCATTCATACAGTACTCGCGGCACACATTTGTTTTCAGTGCCCCAGTGTAGGATCAGTGCAGCCCGAAATTCAATTGGCTGGTGGTGCCTCATATTTTATAACGTCCTTCCTGACGACATAAAGCCTTGAGTCTACTAAATTCAAATAGCTTTAAAAAACTTTCAAAAAATCCTAATATCTATGACACCTTATAATTTTGACGAGTATTTCGATATGATCAGTAAACAAATAAAAATAAAAAACACATAAAATTTTTTTTTTTTAGATTTTAGTCCCGAAATTCTATGTTTTTATCTATTATTAAAGCTTTCTAGGTCAATTTATTTATGACGTTTGCTGCTGTCTGAGGAATATTAATAAAAGTACTCAGTCAGTCCAGCTCATATAAATCTACGTTTAGCCTTTAAATTTGTGATATTCTTGTGATTCTTCTAAATTTTGCTGTGATAGTAGGATGAGGATTTTTAAGTATTATTGTAATATGTTATATTGTTTTCTGAGTGGTGTCAGTTGTCTTTACTTATGCATTTTCTTTTATTCACTAATTTGTTTTCACCGTTTGTTGTATCACATTGTTTTATTGTTATTTTTAGGCTCTAAGATTTTTGATCATTGTTATGAAAAATTATTGCTCACGACAAATAAAACATATTCATTCATATCAAGTCTATCACGTGATACTCTACAGAGCATTAAAATGGAACAAACTGGTTTCAATTTGCTAGACTTCGTCAATCCACTTAAAGAGGTGAATTAATGAGGGAGTTCAATGGGGTGTTTCAGTCAATTAAAAAAAAAAAAAATTTTCAAAAAACATGGGCCAGGAATATTGGTAATTGGGTCTGTTCGTCGAGAAAATGTTTAGAAGAAATTAGGGAACCTAATAAAAGCTGAAGATGAATGATGTGATGTAGTAAGTTGTGACGTATTAACTTGCTGACCTTGGATTGAGTCATTCCACTAATCCCGTGTGGTCTCGAACGTCTCGTGGCCTTGGTTACTATAGAATAGAATATTTGAGGTCAGAAACCTGAATTTCCGATTCACCGAAATACCCCATTGAAATGTAACTTAATTTGTTATTGAAAAAAAAAAAATTGATTTGAGTAAATTATTGTAAAACCTTTTTTTCCAGGGAATGTTCTTTTCCAGGGAATGTTCTTTTCCAGGGAACCTTTTTTTCCAGGGAATGTTCTTTCTGGAGGATTTCACTCCTGTTTTCTAATGATTCCTGGCTACTTAAAACCCACTAGCACTAAACCAACAATATAAGCAGAACAACATTTTGTTTGAAACTATCAGGGATGGGCTGGAGATGGGTGAAGCTGAGGGATTCATCGTCTCAGAGCCGTATAAAGTTGCAAAGTTGCCCGATCTCCATTCTACAATATGTTACATAGAGAAATTGTTTGTAGCGTGAAAAGTCCCCAGAAGTTCACTAGACCTAAATACAAAAAGCAAGTGTTAAGTTGGCTAGTTACAGAAGGGGGCTTTAGATGCGAGAGGATATTAAACAGCATATATGTATAGGATTAGAGATTATCAAATAGCGTCCATTCTTCAGTCCAATCATGTATTGTTTAGTAATTTACTTATTACTGTAATGTATAGTAGATATCTATTTATTTACCGATATGGAGCGATTTTGCAAAGATCCTACCCTACAACACGGGTCAAGCCTAACGTCGGGAAGGAAATCTGAGCAAATCGCATCGCATCATGAATTTATCTTCTTGTAAAAGTGTAGAAAATAGGGCCAAATAAACATATCTATCTATTTATGCTGCTTGCTTAGCATTTATTTCAAGGCTTGTTATCAACTGTAGTGAAAGTTGAACTATTCCTGACAAAATAATTCTATCATTCACAGGTAGATACTCGAAACTTGTATCGTTTGGAGCCTTCCTAAAGGGCAACAAACTACAACTTCCAGAAAAAAACAGAAGATAATTCAGGGCAGAGCCCTACCGTGAGTAATGGTCACGATTATGAGGCACTTAGTCACAAAAAGTTTTTCGAGTGTCTAATCAATCATAGACAGTCACGATGTTCCGGGATCACTGCCGGTCACAGCTGGAGGTTGAAAACGACCCTTTTTTCGTGTTGACTTGTCTATTATTCGAACAAATTTGGTATGTAGCTGAACTGAGAGGCATTCAAAGATCCGTCATGAGATGATTGTAGGTGTACTATACTGAGTAGGAGGCGCCAGTTTTTTTTTTTTTTTTTTTACTCACTTTTGAAAATGAAGAGGCTTTGTATTCGTATATAGGTTTTTCAAGTCAGATTAAGAATTTTCCTAATCAAATTGAGAACTTTCCATTTCTAATGAAACTACGAACATTGATTACCCATAAGAATTTATCAACGAAATCGGAAGAGAGACCTTGGTAGGTACCACATCAACCTCCCCACTTATCAATCCTGTGCTCGTCTGAAGCTTCTTTCCTCACATTGTCGCTACCTACCTGTCCAGAAGGATGGAAACAAGTTAGCTGCTGGATATCCACTTCACCAAAAGTGCAGTTCTTCAATTTCATTTTCAATTTTGTTTAGAAGATATAAATTTCAATATATATATTTCAATTTCTGCACTTATTCATAATTTTAATATGAACTTGAAAAAATGAATGAATCTTTTTCAATCTTGCATTTCTCACCATTTTAGTCTCTTCTGCAAAATATACCATCGTCAAAAAACAGTTCTGAGTTCTCAATTTGATTTGGAAAATTCTCAATCTGACTTGGAAAACCTAAATATTATGCATTTGCAATACCTTCGATTGTGACGGTGAAATCAAAGTGCTCACTATGGATATATGTTTACAAGCTTTCTAAACAATTGTGGTTCCGTGTGTGTTCTGAGTGTCTAGGGTAAACCCAGTTTTTTTGGGGAAGAAAAAAAGTATAGAAAGTCCCCTAGGAGTATTTATTACTGTTTGAATTTTCGAACAACGCTTTTTCTGTTCTTTTTCAGTTGGGGTGTGCGCCTGGGTCGGAAAAACTGTTTATTTTTATTTTTAATCTAAACTAGACCTTATCCTGAGAATATTGACACCAACCGCGACCTTCTAGCGTGAGAAGACCTTTTTCTATGATTTTTCAAAGTTTCGAATATTTATGACGACACAGCGGGTAGGGGGGTCCCGCCCAGGCGGGAGGGGTCATAAACATTCGAAACTTTGAAAAATCATAGAAAAAGTTCTACTCATCCAAAAAGAGAACGGCTGGTGCCAAAATTCTCAGGATGAGGTCTACTTTCGATTAAAAATTTTAAAAAAAATCAGGCGCACCCTCCATTGCCCAAAATTCGGCGGGTTTGGGGTTTAGGCCTCTATTTGGATCTGTAGAAGCCACAACGTTTGGGAAAAGAAGAAAAATTGAATTCTTTTTCCAGGGCAAAACTACACTAACAAATTATACGGCTTACAACTATATGAATGCCATTTCAAACATTGCATTGGTCTATAAGTGGTTACCTCAACATTTTGTCGTTTTAGCACCAAAAGTACGGTAAACTAGGTTTTCTCGAGATGTAATCGCACAATTTTGCTCCAATTTGGAGAATGTTCGGAAGTTGTTCCCCCGATTATTGATGAATTAAGCCGATCAGCTCTTGGAAAAACTGCAAATGATTACACAATGGTTCATTATTTTTCTGTACAGATTACTCGCCTGCAAAGAGCACGGCTTTTCCATTATCAGTTTTTGCTCAAGTTTCACTATCCAGTTTATTTTTGCATCTCTTCGAACCATATGATTTGGTTCGTGTTCAGGTTATTGTTTGTCTGTACATTCAACTTGACAGATGTTTTACATACTGATACGATGTCTCCAAAACTGAGTATTTGATAGTGACATAATCATATATTTTAAACGTAAAAGTTGTTGAAGGAGGTTTTGAATTGTGTCACGATCTTCCGGGTTACTTAGATCATCATCGCAACATCCGGCGTCCATTTTTTTCGCGCGTGGTTCCCGGTCAGCCAGAGTAAATCTATAGGGACAAGCGGCCGCAGGACGCGCACCATTTCCCTTCCAGCCGCTAACTCCGTTCCAACCAATCGGATTTCTCATGTAAGGTCGGAAGTAGGCAGGTGCTTACTAGTTGCTCATGACTTATAGCGGAAGACGGATGGCCGCAGGTCCGTGACGTAAGGGATACGTACTGGTACCTGTGGCGGAGGCTACTAATTTACAGTAGGAACTACAAGTGTTAACGCTGTTTCCTATGATTACCAAGTTCACAATAGGTAAGAGGCCAGTAGGGGTTTCCAAGATGATTAGATGCGAAATTTATCGCAACTTATTGCACCCATAGACAACATAATTATTAGATTCCCGATCGTGTTGAAGTTTACATATTTAAAAAACTGACCATAAAACTATTTTTCAATGTAGGTACTTTTTTGTGATATACACTTTGTAACGTACTATCCTACATTAAATGTAGATTTTGAATTTTGAATTCTACATTAATTCAAATTTTGAATATGAATCATCATTAAATTAGAATTCTAACTTTATTCTTCTCTTTATTATTTTATTAGGCGTATTCAAACATTATGGTCATTGAAGCCAAACGAAATGTGGAGTATTACGAATGACAACATAAAATTTAACAGAAAACGTTCAAATTTGTTGGTACAACGAAGATGATTTCAGTAAATGGAACAGTTCCTTGAAGTGGGTTGAATCGTTCCCCAGCAGTGCGCCCGAATGTCTAGGAATGGCAGTTGGATTTTGACCGAATAAAGATGGACATTCGACGAGGAGGTATAGCACTGTGAGTTGGCGATCGCATACTTCACATCTTGGTGGAGATTGTCGTGGCTGTGAGGTCATCAAGTATCCTACCAAAAGCCTTAATGTTATCAATCAGCTGAGGTCGACTGAAATAGCAGTAGGAATAGGTTCATTACACTCTTTATTGTTAGTGAAACCAGATTTTTACATTTCATTTAGCAACATTTATTTGCCAAGTCAAAACATAGTATATGCTCAAGGCAGAAATAAATAAGCGTGATTTATTGATAGAAGATTTTATTAAAGAAGAACTGGGAACGGCACAACTGACTTTTACAACAAAACGCTGCAAATTATTACACAATGGTTTATTATTTTTCTATATTGATCACTCGTCTGCAAAGCCATCAACCATCCAACATGATGAAGAAAAACATCGATCGCATTTCGGTCAGCTTTAATTTGAACGGAGATTAGGCCTTTTTTGCGATTCACACTCGTGTTTCTGATTTTTTCGTAAGTCCAACCCTTAAATTCTCGTAGGGAGCGAACGGTTTGTCCTAAAGTCTCCCCGTGGTCTCTAAAATTCTAGAAATTCAATACTATCTTAAATTGATGGAAGAACAATGCTTTTATATCAAAATTTTTCGAGTTAGGGCTAAATTTCAAACCATACTTTTCAACCCCTAGAAGTGACCTACATCAACCAAAATCTTCGGGGTACAACTAGACCCCAAATGGAGCCTACATACCAAATTTCATCAAAATCGGTCGATGCTAAGTGGGAAAAGTGCCGCGTACGGCGGACGGACGGCCAAATTTTGGTTTATTATTTTCAATAATGAACCTTTGGAATCGACCAAGAAAAAAAAAATTTTAACACCCCCCCAAAATTTGATGGTTTACGTTTCAAGGTACGTAGAATCCAAAAATCGAATAAAAATTTGGCCGTCCGTCCGCCGTACGCCGTACGCCGTACGCGGCACTTTTGCCACTTAGCATTGACCGATTTTGATGAAATTTGGTATGTAGGCTCCATTTGGGGTCTAGTTGTGCCCCGAAGCTTTTGGTTGATGTAGGTCACTCCTAAGGGTTCCAAAATCAATTTTGAAAATTTGAAAACGCCCTAACTCAAAAAATTTCGATATAAAGGTATTGTTTTTCCTTCAAATTAAGATTCTATAGAATTTTTAGAATTTTTTGAGACCACGCGGAGCTCTGTAGGACTCCCTACGAAAATTTAAGGGTTTATATTGAAATATATATATATATAAATCAAAACACGAGTGTGAATCGCAAAAGAGGCCTAATCTCCGTTCAAATTAGAGCTGACCGAAATGCAATCGATGGTTGGTGATTTTGATTTTTTTTTTTTGATTTTTTCGATTTTTTTGGATTTTTTTATTTTTTTATTTTATTTTAATTTTTTTATTTTTCTCTTCATATTGGATGGTTGGTGATTTTGTAGACGAGTGATCTATATAAAAATAATAAACCGTTGTGTAATAATTTGCAGCGTTTTTATTCGATTTTTGGATTTTACGTAACTTGAAACGTAAACCATCGAATTTTGAGGGGTTGTTAAAAAAATTTTCCTTGGTCGATTCCAAAGGTTCATTATTGAAAATAATAAACCAAAAACGATATGGCTGACAAGCCTTCAGAGCAAGTAAGGAGAGCTCCCTCCTATTACTAGTTTACTATCCTGGAGCCAACCTCCACCGCCAATTATGTAGGTAGGTACACAATTGTCACCAACATTCCCACCAGTCTCTACTATACAATCAAGTATCAACACATCAAACACATGACTCAACTTCACTGACCCCTAAGGCGTTTCTAAACCGTTCAAATTGTTGACCACAGTTGGTAAAAATATCAGGCAACCTGCTGGTAACAAACACAAGTTACACAGTACTATCAAATCAGGTAGTTAGTTTCTTTTCTTTCTTATTTCTTAACAAGTTTTCCTTTTTTGTTTAGAAGGACAGAACTTCCAAGTTCTCATGTTTGTAGAGAAGAAGTTCCGGTTTACTTGCATATTTCTCTACTGTCTCATTGACTCTTTCTACTTGAAGAGCTCGATGAATATCATCATTCCTCATCCATAGCAAGGTGCTCATAGTGTCCTTGCAACAAAATACTTCGCACTATTTAAGCAAGTCTGTATTATTTGAATTTTCGATTTCTTTGCACAATCCCAGAGAGCAAATTTTCGACCAGATCGGGAGGATTATTTGTATTTAAATGAGCAGTTTGTTGTGGATAGGTTGGAGGTCCTTTCAATCAGCCAGTACAATCTAAAATAATAGATTATTTTCATACATCTAAGGTATAGGTTTAATTCATACCTACTCAATAGGTGAGATAATGCCCACAAAACTTGACGACAAAGATGTGTCTCGTTTATAATTTTAATATTATATAAATTCAACTATGAATCGCCGTAAAAACTAGATGGTCTTCCAAACAAACCATTAGGGTGTGCAGTGTAGCTTCTTCAAGGAATATATCTTGGAATATTACATCATTAATAAATTTTCCCCAATAAGAACGTAATATTCACAATCTTGTTTGTGTTCCGAATCGGAAAGAAGCCACACGTTTGTGAAGTTATTTGCAATTTTGTTGATGTTTCAGTTTGTCATACGTACCGAGGTACCTATTGATGCGATCATGATGAGGTGAATTCTTTATGGTTCCAACCCCAAGCTACCCTCCAAATTTGAGAAAAGTCGAGCTATCAGATCGCGAAGAATTGGCGTAAAATCATGTTCAAGCGAGGGTACACGTTGCTTTTTGTCCGCAAATTTACTCGTAAATATTAAATATTTACGAAATATTTAAAAATTGAATATTACTAAAATTTTTCGTATGGTTTTGCTTGAATAACATGTTTTTCCTCGGACATACACCTTGTTAAAGTTGTTCAAAAAGCTCTGAAACCGAAAATGGATTTTGGAGGACCCAACGTTTGATTGACCCTCTGCACAGACAAGCTTTCCTATCCAACGGAGTTATAAATTGTTCATAGTAATCAAAATGGAATACAATACAAGTTCAATCAGATTTCACATTGAATTCTGGCTTGTAGTTCCGGTGAAAACGAATTCTATCATAATTCCATATTGCCGGGTCAGGGGAGAGGAGGCGGGTTTTGGAAGCGAGTTTTTAGATGCCGTTAAAAAACGGGTCTCAGTCGGGGTTGGCGTGACCGAGTGGAAAATTGACGGGATCGAGGGAATACTTAAATTATTCGGCGCGAATCTTATTTTTATATTCATTCGATTCATTCAAAGTCTCTCAACGTTCACTGGGAAACAACTTTAAGATCAACTCGTGTCCATTTTACCGGTATGTGTTTTAGCCATGGACTAACTAGCCAAAAAAGCTAACGAAATCTGGGACGACAACATGGATAACGATGATACGGAACTAAGGATCGTGTAACCTGGTGTAAACTATGAGATATTTTGTTATGACGCAGTGATTATATAAGATTGTGATTTAGTGGAAGGAAAGTAGCGAAATTATGTGAAACGCGTGAGCTAAAACCTTCTGTGTTTCAATAATTTCGTCCGAAGTATGTAACTAGAGGTAACCGGGGGTCCAGGGCAGGGATGGGCGAATTCTTATTCATAAATACGATTATGAATACAAATCATATCTGCGATTTTATGATTATGAATATCAATACAGGTATGAATTTGAATATGAAAACGAATACAATCGTATTCGCACTTTGAATACGATTTTCCCCCGTATTCGTATTTTGAATAAGATTTTATGATTTTTTCTATGATTTCCCCAAAAATCGAATTTGTTTTCCAATTTTCCCTGAAAATCATACTTTTTGGTTTATTGTTTTCAATAATGAACCTTTGGAATCGACCAAGAAAAAAAAAATTTTAACACCCCCTCAAAATTTGATGGTTTACGTTTCAAGGTACGTAGAATCCAAAAATCGAATAAAAATTTGGCCGTCCGTCAGCCGTACGCGGCACTTTTGCCACTTAGCATTGACCGATTTTGATGAAATTTGGTACGTAGGCTCCATTTGGGGTCTAGTTGTGCCCCGAAGCTTTTGGTTGATGTAGGTCACTTCTAAGGGTTCCAAAATCAATTTTGAAATTTTGAAAACGCCCTGACTCAAAAAATGTTGATATAAAGGTATTGTTTTTCCTTCAATTTAAGATTCTATAGAATTTTTAGAATTTTTTGAGACCATGCCGAGCTCTGTAGGACAAACCGTTCGCTCCCTACGAAAATTTAAGGGTTTATATTGAAATATATATATATATATAAATCAAAACACGAGTGTGAATCGCAAAAGAGGCCTAATCTCCGTTCAAATTAGAGCTGACCGAAATGCGATCAATGGTTGGGGATTTCGATTTTTTTTTTTTTTTTTTCATATTGGATGGTTGGTGATTTTGTAGACGAGTGATCTATATAGAAAAATAATAAACCATTGTGTAATAATTTGCAGCGTTTTTTAAATGATTTTCTCCCGAACTCTGGACATATTCATGACCTAACATAGTCAAAATAATCAATCAAAATTCGAAACGCTCACTATTTCTTATAGGATTTTTCACGCAGAATCGAATGAGACCAAACCCAGGTCGCTACGACCAACGGAATAGAAAGTACGAAGAAATTTCCGCTGAAAACCGTATTTTTTTCAACAATTTGCACTGAAAATCATAAAAAAATTAGTATGTTTTTCACCGGAAATTTCGTCGGTTTCAATACGGTTGGTCGTGGCGACCTGGGGTTGGTCTCATTCGATTCTGCGTAAAAAATTCTATAAGAATTCGTGAGCGTTTCGAATTTTGATTGATTATTTTGACTATGTTAGGTCATAAATATGTCCAGAGTTCGGGAGAAAATCATTCAAAAAAAAGTATGATTTTCAGGGAAAATTGGAAAACAAATTCGATTTTTGGGGAAATCATAGAAAAAATCATAAAATCGTATTCAAAATACGAATACGGGGGAAAATTGTATTCAGAGTGTGAGTAGATTGTATTTGTATCCATATTCATATTCATTCCTGTATTCGTATTCATAATCATAAAATAGCAGATATGATTTGTATTCATAATCGTATTTATGAATAAGAATTCGCCCATTTCTGGTCCAGGGGCTTGCCTTGAGGTCCTTGAGTTGTACTTTTGGAATTAAACAAGAGCAAGGGTGTAGCTTATGTTAGTAAATTATAATTTTGGCATTTCATGTTCAATCTTCTATATGTAACTTAGTTTGTTTGTAAAATTATTGGTTTGTACCAAAGAAAGCTAGGAATAAGAGGTTGCTTGTAAGAAGTTTGAATTCACAAAACTGTTTCGTTATTATTAATTCGCAATAAAGGTTTATTATTATAGGAGTCGATCTTATTTACTCGTCCTATTACTATGACTTTGTCCTATGATTTATCCTATTTTTGTCAAAATTATCAGCGAATTTAGGGTTAAGAGCTCAGGCAGATTAGCGGAACATTACCTTACAAATATTTCAAAACTTTAAATCATTTTAACCACTTATGAATATGTGTTAAATTATAGTTTTTGAGCGAAATTTGTGGATTTTTTTTTTCGCTTACTCTTCCTCTTTTAACTCTATAGCGCTGAATTTTGGTACTATTTCAGCCTCTTGGAGGCCATTGTATGCGTGGCAAAGCTAACTTCCTCCAGTTCATTCAAATTCAAGTACTTGCTGCAAACAGGCTAGAAATTGTGTAAATGTTTTAAGTTATAGCATTAGCAAACTGAATTAAACGTTTATCAAACTGAATTAATCCTTTCGCAAACTGAATTAAACTTTTCGCAATTTGATTTAAACTTTTTGCAAACTGAATTAAACCTTTCACAATTAAAATTCAACTTTTCTCAAACTGAATTAACCCTTTCACAATTGAAATTAAACCCTTCGCAAACTGAATTAAACCTTTCCCAATTACAAGTGAACCTTTCATAAAATTAATCCTCTGCACCAAACATGATCAGAGGACATAAGAGTGAGTGAAGTCCCCAAAACAATACCTTATCTGTGGACGGTCAATATCTTCCCTGTGGATGGTCAATTACTCCCCTGTGGACTGGCAAACTTTCATTGACCTTCACTGTGTAGGGTCACCCTTTCCTTCCCGTCAACATTCTCGTCATCAAAGTGTTCGTCGGTTTTATTCTCTTTTTTTGGTTTTGTGAGGAACATTGTTGTGGTGATGAGCGACAGCGATTCAAATATTAGTTCAGTGAGTATTGCTGAATATTGCTGAGTATTGTGAGTATTGCTAAACGTTCGAAGGAGGGACGGTCGAATTTCTTGAAAATCCTGTTGAAAATGGACATGTATCTCGTACTTCCTGCTGCAGCTACAGGCCAACCCCTCCACTGACCTCCTTTCTTGAAAAATCGGACTATTCATGTGACAGTTTACTTTAGAACATTGATTAATCTATGGATAGTTTAACGTGTTTATTTATAATTATTTTTGTTCATTAAAAATGTATTAAATTGTTTGTTCATTGCGAAAAGTTTCATTCAGTATGCGAAAGGTTTAATTCTATTTGTGAAAGGGTTAATTCTAATTGTGAAAGGTTTAATTCAGTTTGCGAAGAGTTTAAATCAAATTGCAAAAAGTTTAATTCAGTTTGCGAAAGGATTAATTCATTTTGTGAAAGGTTTAATTCAGTTTGCTAATGCTATATATGGCTGGTTGGTTTTCACGAAGATTTCAGTTAGATATTTACAAATCGCAAAAGTTGTATGCATGTAGCAGCAACATTTGGTTTTGCGGTCTAAATCTTCGCTCGCGTAATCTCATAAACTGCAAATGAAAAACTCAGCCTCTGCCGTGAAGATTGCCCTTATAACGACGCAATCAGCAATTTCACTCTCCTATCATCACCTTGCTATTGCGTCACCCAGAAATATAGAAGCCACTCCTGATACTTGGGTCAGCTCATAGGTGTCTAGTACTTGAGTCATGGAGGCTATTACGATCTTTGCGTCTGCGGTATCCTTTGCTCGCCCCAGACGTTGGCACATCATCAATCTACTCCACACTGCTCAAATCGCAGTGACATTTGCTCCAAAGCGCATTCCTCGCGGTCGAACGAAACCACTCGGCATCACATTCGATTCCATAAATTATGCAATGAAGATTGTGAAGCACCTTCTAATAGAGTCCCCTTCAATCAGATAAATACTTGAAATAGAAACTAAATTACTAATGGTGTTTCCTCACGACCGATGGCGGGGAAGGATTTGCAGTAGGTTCAACATTAGGGTCCTTCAAAATTAAAATTATCACTCTCCAAACCAATTTTGGTTTTGTCCGTTTGAAGACTGGCAATCAGAAATCAAGATGAAATTCTCAGGATTACAACGGATGAATTTCGCAACGTGTGCGTAGCTCGAATTGTCGGATTTTGCTAGAATTTGAGGGGATTGCTTATGATTCATGAATCTCATCTCTGATCGATCTGAAGGAGCCACAGTGCAAGTGAGAGTCAAATTTCTTCATCATAATCGCGAATTACTTCTTAATCGTGTTGCTGTTGGTGGATTTGGAAAACTATGGACATGATACTGCTCTACAATACCACAATCAATCATTTTCACACCAACGAATTGATAAGTTCTTAATAAAA
Source organism: Apolygus lucorum (assembly GCA_009739505.2). Classification (NCBI taxonomy): domain Eukaryota; kingdom Metazoa; phylum Arthropoda; class Insecta; order Hemiptera; family Miridae; genus Apolygus; species Apolygus lucorum. Next base: position 41,859,127 of record CM019170.2, on the reverse strand, counting down.
ACGGAGTTGAGTAGAACGTTGTCTATTTCCACGAAAATAATGAGTTACAAGTTAAATCGATTTCGACGGTTAGGTCATCATCAGTAACAAACAATAACTATTAGTTATTGTTAGTTATTGTTTGTTACTGATGATGACCTAACCGTCGAAATCGATTTAACTTGTAACTCATTATTTTCGTGGAAATAGACAACGTTCTACTCAACTCCGTTTTTATTAAAATGGTTTTCCACAATCTCATCGCGAGTGACTTTATTCGTGATAAGTTCTTGTTATTCCGAGAGGAAGCTATACCGCCCACCCAACTTGGTACATGTTTTTAACTCGACAAACTTGATCATTCTAAGTTAGCGTGCGATAATAATCCACGATTTCAGAATTTCTCACGCCAAGTGAGACTTATTTATTCTTGGATGGTAACAAAGCACTATAACACACTACTTTGCACTACTTAGGATGCTATACCAAATAAATCACACCTCCACATTGATCAAAGTAGTTACTAAAGAGATTGATGAATACTTGAAACATTATTATCGAACAAATTATTTACATTTATCAAGTGGAATTGCTCTTTTTCAAAGTTTGGCTCTAGCAAATCACAAAACGTGTGGGAACGTTAAGAAATATAACATAGGAATATAACACCTTGAAAAGTTATATTAGAATCTCAATACCTAGAGGTTTTAATCAAATTAGTCTTATCGTTCACTAATATCAGGTACCAAGTATAAATTGCAGGCTTATAGAACAGCTTTGGTAACAAGGCGCTCTCGAGACGTGTGGGACATTAAAGCCTTCTTATCACCAATTAAAGGTTAAAAAAAAGCAGCACAACCACACATGGAGTCTGTAGTATCACCACGCGAGTTGAGTAGGTAACTACCAACAACTAATTCGGAAGTTATTATACAAGTTCATACCATACAATCAGATGTTCTTATCGAAATGTTATATTCCTCAATTTGTGTTTTTCCTGAATACAGAAATGATTTCGAGTTCTCTAAAATCTGGTGTACCAACTTATTTTATCGTTATGTATTACTGAGTGACTAGGAGTATCAGCACTGATACCACAGTATGGCGACGAGGAGAAAAACGAAAGCGAAAGACTGGACTGACGAACAAACAGAGCAGGTAAATCAACCTCTTTCCTTCAAAGATTTTAAAGTTGAAAGTTTCAATGCTGATGGCGAGGAATGGGAATACTGGTATTCTCGTTTCAATATTGCTCTTCGATCATGTCACGTCGAAAATGATGATGATAAGCGTACATATTTGATAGCCAAGACAGGAGCGAAACCATTTCGCGTCCTAGTTGATTATTTCTATCCGGAGGACCTAGAAAACATTGACTACCTTGATTTGATAGGGGTTTTGAAGAAAAATTTCGGCAGGAAAGATGTTTCTCTGAGTGAAAGGCTAAAATTCACTCAAATGAATAGGTACGATTCAGAAACGCTGACGGAATTCATAGCTCGTCTACGTGCTCAAGCCACAAGATGCCAGTTTGGGTCGTCACTGATGGAACGTTTGCGTGATCAACTATTGCTAGGGATAAATGAAACTAGTTGGCAGCAAGAAATACTCCGCAAGTACCCCTCTGTCAAGAGTTCATTTGATGACATTGAATCGTTTTCTCAGTTACTTGAGAACGCAAAAATTCAGCAAGACAACATCCAGACTTGTAAAATTGAGAAAAGTTCTGCATATAGAGTGAAGCATACAAGTAGTTCATCACGCAATACGAACCTTAGGCCTGCAGTTATATTACAGGAGGGTACTCATTGCTTTAAGTGTGGGGATTCTCAACACCAAGGAGGGGTAGTGTGTCCAGCTACAGGCGTGGAATGTCGATATTGTCATAAATTGAATCATTTTGCTCGTGTTTGTATCAAAACAGGGAAAGTGAAAATAAACAAACAAAAATCAGGTGCTCATCGACTCCAAGAACTAGCAAGCTCGGAGTCTGATGGGGATCATGTTGATTTTATTCGAAGAATCGAAAAGGGAAGCGAGGCTTTCTTTTGTGTCCAGATAAATGATGTTAGTGTTGAGATGCTTTTTGATTCGGGAGCCTCAAAATCGGTCATAAGCGAAGACGTTTGGCGGTCAATTGGATCACCACAGTTGAGGAAGGCGTCCACTCTCATTGCTTACACAGGATTGAGAGTAGAAACCCTTGGTGAAGCCACGGTTAGGGTTAAGGCTTTCAACAAGACAATTTCATTGCCCGTTATTGTCTCTAAAATCACAGACGTCCCTCTATTCGGAATGAATTGGATACTGGCGTTTCAGTTGCCTCTTCCTAAAGGCGCCAGGATAAGGAAAACTGGCACAACAAAAGACAATAATGAGAAATGGGTTGATGAGACTGTGAAATTACTGCTTCAAGAGTACCTACTCCGAAGTGTTCAAGGAGGGGACAGGAACAATTCGAAATCACAAGGCAACTATACACTTGAAAAGCACAGCTGAGCCAAAGATTTTTCGACCCAGGAGGGTACCTTTCGCTATACAAGGAGCTGTAGAAGAAGAAATAGACAGGCTTCTCAGTTCTGATATCTTAGAGCCAGTGGATCCAACTGTCACTCCGATAGAGTGGGCCTCACCACTAGTAGTATCTATCAAATCTAATGGTAAAATTCGACTATGTGGAGATTTCAAGGTCACAATCAACCGATTTATCCATTCAGACCACCACCCGATTCCGACTTTTGAATATTTGTTGAACAAACTCAATGGTGGCACCCATTTTTCGATCATCGACCTCCGTGATGCTTACCTGCAAATGGAAGTTGAGGAAACGTCACGGAAGTTCCTTGTGGTATCCACCCATAAAGGATTTTTCCGGTATAAGCGCCTTCCTTTCGGGGTATCTTTTGCTCCCGGGTTGTTCCAACGAACCGTTGAGCAAATATTAGCGGGAATTCCGGGAGTAGCAAACTATCTCGATGACATAATAATCACAGCAGCTTCAAAAGACGAACATCTATCACGAGTAAAGCAGGTTTTACAGCGCCTCCAACTGGCTGGATTAAGAACGCAACAAGAGAAATGCAAATGGTTCAAAGAAGAAATAGTGTACCTTGGACACCTCATAGACAGACATGGTATCAGACCGACTCAGGATCACATAGAAGCAATGGTGAAAATGCCTGATCCACAGAACGTTAAGGAACTGAGATCGCTACTTGGGTCATTCAACTATTATTCTAAATTTGTTCCAAATTTACAACCAACTTGTGCGCCACTACACGAATTATTGTGCAAGGGTGTGAAGTGGCAATGGACGTCAAGGGAATCGGCCATAGTGAAATCTGTAAAGGAAAAATTATTGTCTACCGACTATTTGACCCATTACAATGCCTCATTGCCACTCATCCTCACTACAGATGCCTGTGATGTTGGAGTGGGTGCTGTACTTTCACATCGATTTAGAAACAGTAGTACCGAGAAGCCAATTTGTTTTGCATCTAGAACGTTGACTGCAGCAGAGAAGGGGTATTCCGCTCTAGACAAGGAGACACTTGGGATAATTTTCGGATTGAGCAAATTTCGACAATACTTATGTGGGAGGCATTTTATTATACGAACTGACCATAAACCTCTGATCCACTTACTTGGAGAAAAGAACGAATTACCAAAGCTAGCTGCGAACAGGTTAACTAGATGGGCAATAATATTATCCGGTTTTGACTATGAGATTCAGTATTTGCCAGGTAAAGATAATCCCGCCGATGCTCTGTCACGACTCCCATTGTCTTCTACAAGCTCTTCTGAACATGAAATACAAGGACTATCGTTTGGAGCAAAACTTCTACACATCAGACTAGACGATGTTTCTCTAACTTCAAGTCAACTCAAGAGAAAATCTTTGGAGGATGAAAGCCTGAGTTCTATTGTAAAATTCGTGCAGCATGGATGGCCCAGCCAGAAGGATGCTATTCCGAAAGGTCTACACACATTTTTCGAAAAGAGACAGGAACTTTCCTACGAGGAGGGTGTCTTGATGTGGCAAGGACGACTTGTGATTCCCTCTAGCCTTAGAGCGTCAGTGGGGTATTTCGGTGGGTCGGAAATTCAAGTTTTTGACCTCAAATTTGGATTCAGCACCCTTGAAAACCAATATACTACAACTTTAAGCCCAATGATACTATAACATGTGGCAGAAAAATTAATTAAAGAGATCACACGTTTGAAAAAGGCGGGCCGCTATAAATGCACACACACTAGGCAAGGACTACGCCGCGGACTATGCCGCGCGCGTGTGTGAGTACTATTTTGTAGTATCCAAGAGGTCTTTCAAGGGTTTCCGTGCATGGATACTTTTTTCAAAGACAGTTGGCTAGCTACGTCACGATTGGCTAGCTACGTCACACCATTCAAATCTTCAACTTTCCTTAGCTTCTCTGATTTTTTAAAAACATTTTCTCGACGAACAGACCCGATTACCGTTATTCCTGAGTCATACTCTTTTGAAAAAAAAAATAAAAAAAATTGACCGAAATACCCCGTTCTCCAAGTTCTTCATGAAGGGCATCCAGGAATCACAGGGATGAGAGCTGTGGCACGCACACATATCTGGTGGCCAAACCTAGATAGAGATATTGAATCTCATGTACATGCATGTTCTACATGTCAAGAGAATAGACCTAGGGATCCCGAAGTTCCGTTATTTTCATGGTCGGTCCCACGAGAACCATGGAGTCGACTGCATATTGATTTTTGTGGTCCATTTCAAAAAAAGTATTGGCTTATCGTCGTTGACTCTACTACGAAGTGGCTAGAAATATTTCCAATGGAGAAAATCACGGCCTCTAAAACTATCCACCTCTTGAGAGAACTTTTTGGAAGAGCAGGACTACCACGAACCATAGTGAGCGACAATGGTCCACAATTTACAAGTTCGGAATTCAGGGAATTCTGTAAAGCCAACAATGTTCATCATATAACTTCAACGCCATATCACCCTAAAACGAATGGGTTAGCTGAAAGGGAAGTGAAGACATTCAAACAGCGGATGAAGGCAATGAGTGGTGTGACTGACGCAAATCTCAGGCTTCAGAAATTCCTATTTTCTTATCGTGTCACTCCTCAGCGTACTACTGGTCGGTCACCCGCAGAACTATTTTACGGAAGACGAATTAAGTCAAGACTAGATCTATTGAGACCAAGTTTGGATTCAACCGTCGACACAGCTCTGGTTCAACAGAAGAGGAGTCACGACAAGAAAGTGAGGGACCGCTCATTTGAAGAGGGAGAAGCTGTATGGGTACAAAATCCTCATGGAAATGGCAAACCATTTGTCGTAGGAACGATCAAGTCGAGAACTGGACTGCACTCATACGTAGTAGATGTTGGAGGGATCGAGAGAAGAAAACATGCAGACCAAATGAGAAGAAGAATTGAAGAGCTTCCCAAAGGGGGAGAAAATGTAGTATCACCACGCGAGTTGAGTAGGTAACTACCAACAACTAATTCGGAAGTTATTATACAAGTTCATACCATACAATCAGATGTTCTTATCGAAATGTTATATTCCTCAATTTGTGTTTTTCCTGAATACAGAAATGATTTCGAGTTCTCTAAAATCTGGTGTACCAACTTATTTTATCGTTATGTATTACTGAGTGACTAGGAGTATCAGCACTGATACCACAGAGTCCTGTTTCATTAAATGTCAAACCGATTGTCATTGTTGAAGGGTGTTGAGTCGGATGATAATATCCTGTTGGTGGTCGAAACGACTCTGGGTCCTGTTTGTGAATAAAAAGAGGGAAACGTTGATTTTGGTGTTTGATTTTCATTTAGCTACAGTTTCGCTGGAGCATCTTGCCAGCATCTTCAGGCTAAAAACATATTTAGAACAGCAGATCTCTAAATTAGTCATCTAATGGTCACTTTACAACTAGACATATATGTTATATTTCCCTATTTAGTTATTGATGTACAATAGACGTGCATTTTACCTTGTCAGCTTTATGTAGAATATACTTCTAGTCATTTTGTTCTCAATCTTTCTCTATTCAAAATCGATCTTAACGGATCCAAACTGGAAAAACAATGATTATTATAGTGTATAAGTCGAGAAATTTCAAACAAGTGTGAAAAAAAACAAAAAAAAAAAAACAATAATAATAATAAACAATAAATAACCTGTACTCCTTCAAAGGAAGAAAAAACAGTGTCTGAACACGTCAGATAGGTACCTACCTTGTTTGTAAAATTGTTTAGTAATACCTCCTTTGATGTAACATTACTTTAATTTTAATTGCGGAAAAAAAGGAGATTACACATCGAAAAACAAATGAAACATTCAATATTGGCATGGGGGGCAGTGTTGATTTACACTATCAGGTTTTAACAACTATTTCCACGTCATCACCAACCATGTGGTATTATAAAAAAATTATGATTATTGTTTTTTTCTTGTTTTTTGGTTTATTATTTTCAATAATAAGCCTTTGGAATCGAGCAAGAAAAAAAAAATTTTAACCCCCCCTCAAAATTTGATGTTTTACGTTTCAAGGTACGTAGAATACGAAAATCGAATAAAAAAATTTCCGTCCGTCCGCCGTACGCCGTCCGCGGCACTTTTCTTAGCAACACTGGACCGATTTGGTTCAAATTTGGTATATGGGCTCCATTTGGGGTCTAGTTGTGCCGCGAAGCTTTTGGTTGATGTAGGTCACTTGTAAGGGGTGAAAATTAAGGGTTGAAATTTTCAAGAGTGCCCTAGCTCGAAAACTCTCGAAGTAAAGGTATCGTTTTTTCACCAATTTTAAATAGTATTGAATTTTTAAAAATTTTTGAGACCACCCGGAGCTCTGTAGGACAAACCGTTCGGTCCCTACGAGTACTTGAAGGTTTTCCTTCGATAAAACAGAATCATGAGTGTGAATCGCAAAAGAGGTCTAATCTCCATTCAAATTTTATCGGACTAAAATGCAATCGCTGTTCATTTCTTCGATTTGTATACAGTTTTGCCTCCTGCGTAACCAGTAATCAAATTTCCATACGAAGCTTTCTATTTTTCCAATCGAGTGTGAAGCGTTTAGTTCTTTCTAATAAACTTGATTGTGAAGGTGTGAAGCAGTATGGTGTGGTAGGTAGTACCTAGCTGGTAGGTAAAAAAAAGTTGGTAGGTAAAAAAAAATGTTGGTGGGTAAAAAACGCTGCAAATCATTGCTCAAAGGCTTCTTCACTCTTCAGATCACTGATCAGCTGAGTGAGCTCCGAAGCCATTTTCATTCCTATTGAATGGAAGTGCTCTTCCAGGCGTCTCCAGCAATCGAGGAGATCTTCGTCACTCTTCAGATCACTGATCAGCTGAGTGAGCTCCAGAGCCTTTTTTACTCCTATTGAATGGAAGTGCTCTTCCAGGCGTCTCCAGCATTCGAAGAGATCTTCTTCACTCTTCAGATCACTGATCAGCTGAGTGAGCTCCAAAACCATTTTTACTCCTATTGAATGGAACTGCTCTTCCAGGCGTCTCCAGCATTCGAGGAGATCTCCTTCACTCTTCAGATTACTGATCAGCTGAGTGAGCTCCGAAGCCATTTTTACTCCTATTGAATGGAAGTGCTCTTCCAGGCGTCTCCAGCATTCGAGGAGATCTTCTTCACTCCGCAGATCACTGATCAGCTGAGTGAGCTCCAAAGCCATTTTCAATCCTATTGAATGGAAGTGCTCTTCCAGGCGTCTCCAGCATTCGAGGAGATCTTCTTCACTCCTCAGATCACTGATCAGCTGAGTGAGCTCCAAAGCCATTTTCAATCCTATTGAATGGAAGTGCTCTTCCAGGCGTCTCCAGCATTCGAGGAGATCTTCTTCACTCCTCAGATCACTGATCAGCTGAGTGGGCTCCGAAGCCATTTTCATTATCCTATTGAACGCAGGAAGCTGAAATTTGAGAGGGAAGGTCAAGGGAGAATACAGACGGTGGTAGGTGCTATTGATGGAGAACCAGTGATCTATACAGAAGGGTGATCTATACAGAAAATAATAAACCTTTGAGCAATGATTTGCAGCGTTTTTTCACACTTGTTTGAAATTTCTCGACTTATACACTATAATAATCATTGTTTTTCCAGTTTGGATCCGTTAAGATCGATTTTGAATAGAGAAAGATTGAGAACAAAATGACTAGAAGTATATTCTACATAAAGCTGACAAGGTAAAATGCACGTCTATTGTACATCAATAACTAAATAGAGAAATATAACATATATGTCAAGTTGTAAAGTGACCATTAGAAGACTAATTTAGAGATCTGCTGTTCTAAATATGTTTTTAGCCTGAAGAATCTTCAGGTTTAGCCTGAAGAATCTTGGTGTTTAATTTTCATTTAGCTACAGTTTCGCTGGAGCATCTTGCCAGCATCTGATGCTGGCAAGATGCTCCAGCGAAACTGTAGCTAAATGAAAATCAAACACCAAAATCAACGTTTCCCACTTTTTATTCACAAAGAGGACCCAGAGTCGTTTCGACCACCAACAGGAAACCGATTGTCATCAACATACGGATGACAATGTTGAAGCTGTGCACTCCGAGTTTTTCGATTTCGTGAAACTAGGTTGGTCGACCCTTGTAAACTAGGGTTTCACTTTTTTCAATCTAATATTTCTTGAAAGAGACTTCTTAAGAGAGAGAAGCCTCCAGTGTGTACATTCTAACAACTTCTATGCAACAATTTGCTGATAAAGAATTGGATTCTCGAATTTATAATGAACTTTGCGGTGAATCACCTGCCTCAGTGATGAATACAGCATTGATTTTAGTTTCACTCGTCGAAGAAACAGTACGTGAGGAGGTCTCAGGACTAACGATGGGAAAAGGCGGGTTCTTATTGGCTTTGTAAACTCAATACGACTGCAGGCTCAACCACCAGCCTCGCTTTCGTTTTCGTGCTCCCTGCTAACAGGAGAAGCTTTCAATTTTCTCGATCCCAACTGGGAGAAGTAGGTGACTCATCCGTTGGGACGTGGCGAACATTCTCAAAGTAAATTCTGTGATAATTACATTATTAGAGGCATCAACCAATGCAAAATTACTATCAGCTCAAAATTTCATTTTCATATTTTTGGAACGGAGGGTAAAGATCACATAATTTATTGAGGTCTAAGTAGGAGAAATCCTTTATCTGAATTTCGATAACTATCAGAGATAAGGAAGAGCAAAAAATGAGGGTCCTCTAAAATCAGAATTTTCACTCGTATTTTGCGTTACAGACCTTTCTGAACAATTTTAGTTGCATGTCTCTCTCAAAATCCATTTTTTAGGGAAACCCATTGGAAAACATTGTGAGATTTTGATGCAAATTTAGAAAAGCGGGTAAGTCATTCATCTTCATTGCGATTTCTCATTTCTTAAGAGGTATTACGAAATCGACCAATTCAGATGATTTTTGAGTCCAGGCTTCAAGACAATTGCATGCGTTTCTTTAATTTTTAGTCAATAGGAGCCACAACATTTAAGAAGAAAAAAGAACTTCAAATTTTTAGCCCAGAGCAAAACTATAATGAGAAAAACGATCCGCTTTTCATGACAATCTGATGATCTGATAATGAATTATGTGGATTAGGCCTTTGATGGCCCCCTATAAATTTCTACACTACTACTATCTGCGGACGTGTAATCATAACCAACTTGATTCTCCGTGATGTACATAATGAACCGAATTTTCTACAAGTCAGAAGATAGTTAGAAGTTGGGTCCATAATGGCTGCAGATGAATTTCACATCAATCCAATCTCTCTTAAAATCAACGTAAATTTGAAAGAATTATCAATAGTGTGGTTGTTTTGAAATCTGCAACTTGATTTTGAAGAGTTATATATTAAACAAATGAGGACCAAAGCAAACATTTTCGAACCGCCAGATTCTTTTTTAGGAAGCTTTACTGCCCAAGCGTCCACCCAACTTGGCCAAACGTTGTCAAAACCCAGATTTCAAAAACTGTTGATTTCATAGAATTTTGCGTTGACCAACAAGTAACAGACAAATAACTAAAAGCGATATTTGAAGTATGTATTCCGTCTTAGGGAACAAGTTTCATTAGGAATGAATTTTTGAAATACTGGCGTCCGTGTTGGGACTCTTTGAAGGTACCCACTTTCCTTAAGTTTTTTTCACAAAGCCTGTTTTTGTGCGTTTGCGAATGGTTGCTAAAACAGCATTCAACCGACTTGCTGACGATATTGAGCAGATGCTGGACCATCAAGATGTGAACTGAGACGTAGGGAAGCAAGATTGCCAGACTAGAGTGGAGGCGTAAAGAACTCGGAGAAATGGACAGAGCTATCATGGAAGAAATACTGCCGAGGATATGCCGGTCGACATTGATTTGGTGACAACAGAAGCCTACGACATCGCAATTCGTGGTAAGTACTTGTGCAGAAAGAGTGAGGCCATTTTGAATTTAAGTTAGCCTATACCAAGCCCCCCCCCCCCACCACGGAATACTTCAAACGCATATTTTAGTAATTATTGTTACCTACTTGTTGTGCTTCACAAAATTCTATGAAATTAGGGCCCAATTTTTCTTACACACTCACAAATTCAACTCTTATTTTTTATTTTAGTTGAAAATCGAGAAATAGACCAAATGATAAAATTAAAACATAAGTTTGGAGCTGTTATAGTGGAGTAGTGATATTACACGCTAGGATCAAGCTCTTATTCATTCTATCATGGATCAGACCAATGTGAGGGGAAATACGTTTCACTGCCGATCTCACACCTGGTGCCGCGAGGAAAGTAAAAATGTTTATTACTCCTCAGTTAACGATAACACGTGCGACCTTATCGCACAGAGCTTAGAGACACCCGGCCCTACCTTGCTGACCCACATATGATGTGTTGGCGGCCCATTGTGAACCTACACTGCCTTTCCATCACTTTCCTTCTCACTAGAGTCCCATACTTCACCTCATATTCACCACATGAGAAACTTCTTTCCCTACTGCTCCAGAAAACGAAACCCAACCCATTACCCCATTGTCTGATCGCCTTCAATAATCATCCTAATCTTCAAGTTTGTTTTTCAACGCCTCTTCTTTTTCTCCCACATCGCACTCTTTCTCTAACGCTAATGTTACTTTCATTTTCCTAAGGTCAAAAGCGGCTAAAGACACGCGAAACTCGAGTTGTGATGCGCATTTCCCACGCAGAGCTATCAAGAGTGTTGCGCGTTCACATGATTGCGATTTTTTTGAACAACCAACACTCCATTTTATTAGAAACTAGCAAGTTACCCGTGCGTTGCCCGGGCGACGATGTTTGTTGCTGCTGAATCATAGCTGCACCCAACTTCCCGATAACTTTCAGAGTCCTTGAATACTGATCAAGTCCTCCCAGCATCATAACAGGCTTCACTCCACTCCGATTCCATCTCAACCGCATTGGGATAAACCAGAATACAACCCTCTGCAGGCTGTGTGGGGCGGCTGAAGAAAAAGCCTCCCACATAATATTCGATTGCGAAATGCTATCAAATCGCAGGTTTCACCTCCTCGGGTCACCTACACCCAAGGAGGCTTATCTCATCACAAATCTAGCCAAACCGCTACTGGTCCTTACCAAAGGGCTAGGACTCTTTGACTAGGATCAGAATCCGCGGAGTAGCACAGTAAGCCACCAGGCTTCAGTGCTTTGAGCTCCCATCACCCTGATCCGCGGATTCAGCTACAATCTACAATATCCCAGCATCATCAAGTCATTCCAGCATAGTTGATTAAGATGTTGTGTTTATCAATCCACGGCACGCACAAACTGTCAAGTATCTGGAATCCAACAAACGCAGTTATTACCGAGCTTTCGGAAAATTTATTTCCTTCATCAGGGCTCAAAGCAGCTACATGTGAGGAGAGTGTACCCACCACACACTGTTTTGTTTCCAGAGTTTTATTATTGTTATTTATACGCTTAAAAATGTTTAAATTTATTGTTTTGTTATTGTTGAAAGCCTGATGCTCTTTATTTATTTTAAAAGTTTTGACAAAGTTGGAAACAATGAGAGTATGAGTTGGTGGGTACACTCTCCTCACATTTAGCTGCTTTGAGCCCTGATGAAGGAAATAAATTTTCCGAAAGCTCGGTAATAACAGCGTTTGTTGGATGACCCCATTCCCGATATTTGACAGTTTATAGTTGATTAACTCTACGAACATGAAGACTGATCTATGTAAAAATACCAATATTATAAAGACAATATTGTAGTTCATAGGTACGAAAATTTATTCTTACCACGTTGCAACTTCCGATGAAAAAGATTGCTTTTGCAAGAAATAGGGTAGATGATCCTATTAACGGACAGGCCCAGTAGACGGACACTGGTGCAGTTTTCCCCTCGTAAACAAGTCCAGAGTTTGTTGGGGCGATTGTGCCTATGTCCTTTTCCTTCACAAACCTTCTCTTTGCTAGGAACAAGTCTACCAACCTCCAAAAAGCGTAGCTGTTAATGTTGAGAAATTGAGAAAAGTGGTGCAACAATGCTTGTACTGAAAACCCTTGATGGAGAATCTGTTTGGTTGTGGAGGTGCTCTAAGGAAATAAGGCATGGAAATCACATTTTTCGTTTCAATTCAATGAATCTCATTTCATTAGTGTGTTTTTATTCACCTGAAGACTTGGAATTGGTGTAACAGGCGATTTCTTAAATAATCACTTGAAAATGGCCTTGTCCGTCTACTGGAGCTGCAAAACACCCAACTTTCAGTAGGCGGACAAAGTGTCCGTTCACTGGGTATGGACCAAAAACTTGAAAAATCCAGTAAACGGACACCCTCATTTACCTATGTAATGGACCTAGTAACGTTCAGTCTTTTTCTGAATTAAACGTGTTTCTGATTTATCGTACGTCCAACCCTTAAATTATCGTAGGGAGCGAATGGTTTGTTCTACAGAGCTCCGCGTGGTCTCAAAAAATTATAAAAATTCTTTAGAATCTTAAATTGAAGGAAAAACAATACCTTTATTTCAAAATTTTTTGAGTTAGAGTGTTTTCAAAATTTCAAAATTCATTTTTTGACCCTTGGAAGTGATTTACATCAACCAAAATCTTTGGGGCACAACTAGACCCCGAATGGAGCCTTCATACCAAATTTCATCAAAATCGGTCAATGCTAAGTGGGGAAAGTGCCGCGGACGCGGAAGGACGGCCAAATTTTTATTCGATTTTTGGATTCTACGTACCTTGAAACGTAAACCAACAAATTTTGAGGGGGTGTTAAACATTTTTTTCTCTTGGTCGATTTCAAAGGTTCATTATTGAAACTGATGAACCAAAACCAGTGCAAAAGAAGAGAAAAATTGGTGATAATTACAATGTCCATTGAAGATATCTATTGATAAATAAGTATAGAAAAGTCTGAAAAAGATTGATTTTAGATTTAAGAAACTTATGTTTGGTGGTTCCAAATACTAACTGGTTACCTATCCATTTGGTAGTTACTTACCAACTGAATATTGTTGTGATGTTATACCCACCTCTGTAGGTTGGTTGTGATTTAATTTTCGGGGTTTCCGAACTAAAAAAAATAATTACACCTATTTCTTTTGAATGACCACTCTGTTTTTCACAAAACCTGAATTCCTCGTGAACTGTCCGTCTACTGGCTCCCAAATGTCCGGCATTAGGAAACTTGTCCGCCGACTGGGGTTTGGGGGTTTTCTTCTAAAATTCACTGAAACCATTTTTTGAATTTATTTTTAACGATTCTAACTTATGGCTCTTATTTTTTAGCCCTGTCACGAGGTGGTAGAGCAAAAAGAAAGTAGGTTTTCTGAACGGTTAATTTTTATGAACTGTCAAAGTCATCGATGTAGTTAGGTGTCCGACTACTGGCGCATTTACCCTACTTGTAGCCACCTTACTGCGTTAATTTATAAAATCACGCATAAATGTTTGAAGATTTACCTACGCACTGTCAGATTGTGGAAAGCACATATTTTCAGGAACATTCTGGCCCAGCAAAGTCTACTCCCACATGAAGGAATGCGCAACCTCCCGCCAGTCGATATTCTGGAAGATCTTCCATTTGAGGGGCTGCTTCATGAGCTTTAGCCTTTGAGATCACAGAAATGTTCTCTTTCACACTACAGTACGTAGTGAAGGGACTCAATACTCTAGTAGAATGAGAGCTCGAAGCAAACAACGAGTCAATCCAGTGAAGAAAGGCCTTCCCTACTACATTGAGGCATCTATACAACATTCTTCTACTACAACTACTCTCACTCACAAGGTAAAGAATTCAACAAATCTCATTCTTGCACATTATTCTCAACTTTGAATGTAGGTAGGGAATTTATCACAACTTTCCTCAATGTCAAGAACTACCCAACAGATATACCTACATAATAAAATATACATACTGGCCCAGGTTAGCTGATTTCACTGTATATCATCATCGTTATCGTTTTTTGGGTAAATGCACGGCTCATAGACAATGAATGGAGTTCAACATTGTGGTCCACAGTCAACTTTCCTATTTTGAGGCGGTTGTTTTGATACTGTCCTGTATGTGCTCCGGTTCCTAGCACTGAGTAGGTTTACTATATCATTCAGTGCAAACAAACACAAATTAGCTCAAAATGCAGAGCAAAAGGTCAGTCTCTTGTTCAAGATTTCTTCCAAGTTTCTTTTGGTTCCACTTGAATTGTTGGAGAAACTTGAAGAACTCTTCCAAGGAATAGAACTCTGGATGATCGAGCTTGTATTGGAGGATTTTACACACTCCCATTAGACCAACACTTTAGTCTATGATTATAAGATCTCCCGACCTTCCAAATTAACGATTGTAACACCACATAGGACGATTTCATAATTCAGAGCCATCATAATCCAGACCACCTCTTCATAATTGTGAGCAATCTGAAGGCGTCCGCACAACCAGTTCCCTTGGCTTTCAAAACCTGTGACATACCTACCCGGAGCCGCCAATTTCTCTTCTGATCGGACCTCAGGCAGCCCGTGATGAAAGTGAGAGGCCGTTATTTCTTTCACCCATCTCGTAATAGAAAACATTATATTTCCCACTTCCTCATTTTCCTTACTATTTCTGCTTCCTCGATTTAGGAAAAACTAAAAATTTGGGCCCTCCAAAATAAAAATTTTAAAAGCTTTTTGACTTTTTCGGGCAAAACATACGAAAGTGCACAATTTTGATGGAATTTTTGGGAGACATATTATAGCTCCTTGACAGCCCTCTATGAGTTGTATTTATAATAGACTTACAATAGTTTGTGCGCAAATTCCTTTGAACTACTTCAAATTATCAACATCAAAAGACGTATGCATCGAAATATCGTCTTATAGGTAGCAAGACAGATAGCTTATATTAGGTAGCAAGACATTTTCAACTGAAGAATCAGCTACAACCGTCAAGACCTTTGTGACTCAATTTCAAAAATCAATGAATCTCTAAAACCTGTGCTTGTGAATGATAAGACGCCCAAGAGTATTTTCGTTCAAAAGTACTTGGCATCCAGCGGATAGGGCAGGAAATCCATTGAGCCTACGCAAATGTGGTCCGTTCCGAGAAACAACATATCAGTATTGACAGGTTGAAACCTGCATTTCAGATCAAGGACAGACGGAAGATGGCAGGATGGCAATAAGATCGGAGAAAAATCAAATCATTTCAATAGAATTTTTGTTCTGACATTTTCATAAATGTTGCCTTTGTTCGTCAAAACATTAAATTTTGAAAAAAATTAGACTTGAGAAATATAATTTCAAGAAAAATAATTCTTGTTGTAAATTGCTCAATCATCATTGCTCAGTTTTCAACCATCACACACCACTTATCACTCATCGTTTCCATATAAACTTCATCTAAGTCGCGCCAAAAGTACCTTCTGCACCTAGCAAACTTGATTTTCCAAAAACATGGTATAATAGGCCGATTTTGCTCCAATTTGAAGGTAGGAGCGAATCTATGATTTCCAGTCTCCCGTTCTGGTCCTATCTTAACCCTGAAATACTAACAGGGATGCTACTCCACCAATACTAACAATGCGGCTCTGAGGCGTTCTATTTTCCAAAACTCCCCCAAAAATTTTAGTTGACCACATATTTGTATCTGTTATATTGACCTAGCGCATATTGTATTGGAAAGAATTTAAATATGCATTTGAAAAGAATTTCTATCAAAAGTCAATTCCATCATTGGTGATGCGTTCTAAAAGTCAAATTTATTCACATTTTTGTCATCTAATACTAACAAGGAGCCTTTCAGGCGTACTGCTTCACTCGCCAATAGGAAGGCGGGCCCCTTTTCTAAAGAATACCTGCAGCATTCATAATGATTTATACGCTTGCGAGGCGCCATGTTAGTATTTCAGGGTTAAAGGATCCGATATCTATCCTATACAGGTTCAAGAGACGCTGTAAAAAAGCGAAAATAATCCGTTACAACGATCTCCTTTCAAGAAGTCTACATCTTGCGACCCGTGGAACGCTCGGGGAAAACTGCCACTTATGCTCATACTTGAAATGGAAATGACATCAAAAGTGGCTTCCAGCTTTTCAAGATCATAAGTAGGCGGAAGGTTAGAAGTCGGAATCAGCCCGGAACTAAACTGACGTGGTTGGGGACACACGACACAAAACAGCCCGTATCACTTGCTCCGGTTCCTCCTTTGTGAATAACTCGGTTAATATGGTGCCCCCTGCACTCTTCAAATAGTTTATGCTCTTTTGCAAAATAATTTCTCCATCTTGAAGAAGTGGTACAAATACAACTACTTTATCTCGAGATGTAACGACTGCACCCTTGCGGCCTCTTGCTGAACAATATCTTCAGGCATCGTAAGAGTCGTAGAAGGGTCTCAAAGTCTTACATGCTTAACACTTTTCCTATTTTCGATTTTTCAGGAGGGAAGAGATTACTTGACCACATAGAAATTATAGGTAAGTGCAGTGATCCCCAAAACACAATTTTTACCATTCTTTACCACTGAAGTCTTAATTTTCTGGACCATTCGTCGGAAATATTTCATCGTCTGCACCCTGAGAGTTGCTCGTAGAGCCAATGAAAAAAAGAATCATCAAATTCCATCAACTTATAAGGCTCAAAGTCTTATGAGTGAAAACATTGATTTGGTATCTGGACACTAGACGGCAGCCCGCCTTAATTAACTACGCAATCAACCTCAATGTTGATGGCTTTCTAAAGAAGACTGAGTTATCAGTTTCAAAATATTCCGTTTTGCTTACAAATGACAAGCAATTCAAGTTTCCCTGCCATCTAGCGAAAAAAAAAACCGTATTAAAATGGGTGACACAAATACTCTCAAGTTTAGATAATCTTGATTTTGATCTCAACGCAACATGTATCAGCTGGCTGACCACGAACAGAGTAAAATTATTTCGTTTCATCGATGTAGTGATTCCCAATATGGAGGTTAATTTGTTTTCAATACACGGCCAGTATTCCCTATCAAAAAAATACACAGGAATCACCAAAATACGTATTTTATACGACAAAATAGTAATAGATGTGAAAGAAAGCTCAATTACCCTTCCTATCCAACGATGACAAACCTCAACAAGAAATCAAGGTTATTTTTGCCAATATTTCTTCATTTTTCTAAACTATCTACTTTTATTACTTGCAAAAAGTGACTGTAAGTTGTGTTCATACAAGATTTCCATAATTTCGTAAGTTTACACAGACTTTTCTTCCTCTTTCTGCAATGGTAGCATGGTAGCTCATATTTTTTCTATACACTGGATAATGATAGCTATCTGGAACGATGGAAGCCTACAAAAAACTTCATTTTTTGACAAAATGAAATAATTTAGGAGCAAAACGAACCATATTTATGGTGAGCACCCAAGATGAACGAAATGGGAGCCCAATTTCGAATTTCCTCTATCAGTACTTTGGTCAGTGCAATCTAGGGATGGGTATCGATACTCGATATTTCAAAATATCGATACTTTTGTACCGATACTCGATATTTTAGTATCGATACTTCACTATCCGATATTTTTGGATATCGATACTTTGGATCCGATATTTCTAAATATCGAATATCGATACAGTTGTCGCGGAAAATTCAACATAATGGCTAAAAAATAAAGAAAGTAGAGAGGCTTTTGGGTCATTACTCTTTGATTGCACAAATAACGTTGTTGTCATAGAGAAAATCACCCTGCTTGGACTCTTGATAGTGAAAAATGAATAAAAATTGTTAAAAAAATTATTTTTTTTGAGAATATTGGATAATATTGATAGTTTGTGACACTAAAGTATCGATACTCGATATTTTAAAATATCGATACTCATGCCCAACGATACTTGGGATATCGATACTCGGATACGATACAGTATCGATACAAAATATCGATACTTTTATAACGATACCCATCCCTAGTGCAATCATTGAGACCATGTCGTCGGCTTACAAGTGAAATCCACTGAGTCAGGAAAAGTAGTTTTGAGTAAATCGAAGCTGAAGTTTTTCAATTTTTGAATCACATGTTTTTCAGGGAAGAAATTAGATTAAGGGGTTGAAATTTGGAACGTAGCTTCCTCAGGATGTTTAGATGCCTTCATGGGAGTTTCAAGAGGCTGGCTTCAATCAAAAGTACTTTTCATGGTACTTTTTCCATAAAAGTGCCTGACTTAGTGAATTTCACCTGACTATAACGACTTAATGGTTTTCACTTGACGAAAAACTCTTCAGGCGTGATGACTTATGGATTCCAACCCTGATTATTGATCGCAATTATAAGGGGGGAAAGGATTCTTTCTTTAAAGTCACGGGGTTTATCTTTCTTTCTTTTCTCTTCAACAATAATTTTGTTCCTCTAATTTCAACTTCTTATTCATTCTTATTTTAAACTCTTCTTTATTTCTCTTCGACTTGGTTTTATTTTACATAGTCATTCTGAAATTCTACTTGAATAAAATTGCTAGGAACAGCGTGGAAAAAAATTAAAACTTGCTTTAAAAAGTACTTTAAATAAAAATTAAAATTAAAATTAAAATAGTACTTAAATTAAAATTAAAAAGTACTTTAAATAGGAAATCACTGCCACTTTGTGTCACTCGCTTTCAGAATTCGGTTCTTTTTCAAAATTCTCAAAAGGGTAAAAAGAAAACAATTGGGGAAACGTGGAGAATGGAGGAAAAAAGATTGAACAAACTTTGTCGAGCAAACTGAAGCTATGGGTAGGTGGATCGCCAAAATGTGTGTCACCTAGGTATTTTCATCCAAGATCCACAGGAATTATTCAGAAATTAATCCATTCAAGTGACTTAGTGAATTTCTCCTCTTCATGGGCAAGAGGGCAGTATCAATATTTTCACTGGAGAAATTCACTAAGTCATGGTAATTTCTACACTAACGACTTAATGAATTTCTCCTGTCTATAATTCTTGAAATGCTGACTTGATGATATAGTATTTTGTAGTTTCCAAGGAAACCATTCCTCGGATCTCAAAACTGACTTCACCAATCGTTCGGGCGTCAAAAAATACATAGGAGTAGCAAATAAACCGGAAATTGAAAAAATTTACTTAGTGAATTTCACTTGTAAGCCGACGATGTTATTCTCAGTGAGGAAGCTTTACTGCCAATCTAACTTGGCATTAGTTTTTTAGTTGGAACAAACTTCACCTCCTGACTCACTGAAGCCCTCTTCGGTGTTGAATACGTCGGCTACCTACTCTCACTCTCGGACCTTCGGGTCAAAACCTCAAAGACCATAAACTTTCCGTTTTTCGAAAGGCCGAAATTATCCGGAAATGTGATTAGAAGACGCCGACTACCCACCATTTTACATGATTATCTCCTCAAGGTCAAAATGTCACACCACGCCTTTCACGAGAACAATTATACACTCGAAACATTAACGTGTCGAATGGAGAAAATTTAAATATAAGTTTATTCGAAAAATTATCGGATTTTTGTCGGTTAGTCACGAAAGGTGTAATCGAAAAACATCGAACGGTCAACGCTTGAGATCCAACTTTCACTTCCAAATGCCACAATTACATTCAGAAGGTTTTGATAGGTGGTAGTTGACAGAAAGGTAACACACGATATACCTAAGAGTAGTAGCAAGTAGAGACTCTTTCTTTCATACTTTATATCGTCGGCGTACAAGAGAAACTCACTAAGTCAAATATTATAGTTTTGAGAAAATCAAATTTGAAAAATTCAGTTTGTGGTGAGAGCCGTTTTGCTAGGGAGAAATTGGATTAGAGGGTTGAAATTTGGTGTGCAGCTGCTTCATGATGTCTACTTACTTCCATGTGAACCCCATGTGGTTAGCGCATTCACATCTAACTTAAAAAGGTTCTTTTCGTACGAAGGGACCTGACTTAGTGAATTTCACCTGACTGAAGTGACTTAATGATTTTCACTCTTGAGATGTGATGACTTAAGGATTCTTCTATTAATTTCTCCCTGAATTTTGATCGCATTAATTTAGGAGCAGAAAGATTTTAATAAGGAGTGTGGTTAAAAATAATTTATTTAAAATCTGATTTTCGACTGCCTTTACAATTCTTTTTGGATCAGAAATGAATCCATTCAAGTGACTTAGTGAATTTATTACTCTGGAGAAATTCACTAAGTCTTGATATAATCATCACAGCAAGGACTTAATGATTTTCTCCTGAACATTTTTTTTTAATTTTGACTTAGTGAAAAGCCATTTTGCATTTTTCCAAGGAAACGGTTGCTCGGATCCCAAAACTAACGTCACCAATCGATCGGGCGTTAAAAAATACATAGGAGTAGCCAATAAACCGAAAATTGAAAAAATTGACTTAGTGAATTTCACTTGTAAGCCGACGATATGGTAAAATTGGTCACTTACTTCATTATTCTTTCGAAGTAATTACCAATGATATATGTGTCCGTGAGAACATAATGTGCGTACATGAGACTGCCTTTATAGGGCACTATTTTTCATCGTCTATTAGACTAGAAGGACGAAAACTTTATTCCAGCCACTTCCAGAGTTCTTATTTCAGGAATGTTGAATTTGCTCACACCAGGAAAGATCTTACCTACTCTTGTTCTAAGTACTTTCCTGTTTCAACATCAAAGTTTGTCGAGTGGTCAGAAAAGCTACCTCGATCTTTCAGAATATTTTGCTATTCTCTCAGGTATATTTTACTCGTGTGAAGGTTGTATTTTATGGAATCTTCTAAATACCTGTAATATTTAACAAAATTGAATAATTGTTTACAGTTTGAATAAAATTGGACACAGTTTTGACAATGACGAGGAATTTGACGTTTTTTAAAACGCTGTGGCTCCACTGATCCAATTGCAAGGAAATTTATAGGCTTTAAAGGCTCCACGATCGCCTAAACCCGAAAACTTTCCGAAGTTCGACGTTTTGGAGCTACTAGGAACTGATACATCGCAAAATAAAGAAACCCCGAAATAACCGAAAATTATAAGGTAAGCTGAAGGGTAAACTTTGCAGAAAAAATATAAACTTTCTACTATAAGGATTCTACGTACCTTGAAACGTAAATCATCAAATATTGAGGGGGGAGGGTAAAAAAAGTCTTCTTGATTCGGAAGGTTAATTATTGAAAATAATGAACCAACACAAATACGCATGCGCAGAAGCTGTCGTTAGTTCAAGCTGAAGTACTCCCAGAATTACTTTTATTAGGAATCATCTTTCATTGTGTCACTCATGACAACCAACAAACAACTATAACTAATGGCCTGGTAGCTTGCCCAGTTACCTACTACACAAGTCATAGAGGACCTTCAAGTCAGTAACCCATGCAATTTCCTACTCACCTACTCACTACTTCCAGCAACCAATCCTTTACGGATTTCTACCATATCAAAGCAACCAACAACCAGATGAACAAAACGTAAAATTAAATGAATTTCCACTCTATTCCATGGAATGAATTTCCACTAATTGGACCAATGTATCACTAGTGTCACCGAAAACATCTCACGAACTCCACATATACTCGTATATCAAAGTGTCATCGGAGTAACCAAAATTGAATTAAAATTATAAATTTCATGGATAGCAGAATTTTTTGTGGGCCATTGGAAGTCTTAAAATAGATTTATGACAAAATTTTCGAAGGAAATCATTGAAAAAAGGTTCAAAGTTTTGGTCGTAACATAATTTTTTGACTTCTAATAGGC
The DNA here is from genome assembly GCA_009739505.2 of Apolygus lucorum. Taxonomy (NCBI): domain Eukaryota; kingdom Metazoa; phylum Arthropoda; class Insecta; order Hemiptera; family Miridae; genus Apolygus; species Apolygus lucorum. The sequence goes on along the minus strand of CM019170.2, from coordinate 41,836,975 downwards.
AACTTACAAAAAAAACCAACAAATTCAGCTCTGTCCATTAATTTTCAAATTGCAATTTAAATCTAGTTAATCTGGTGACACTTTGGGACAGCTGGGAATTCCTAAGATGTTTTGATGACACCAGTCAGTGAAACCATAGTCCAATAAGGTTTAAAGATATTTCTGTAATATTTTTACAATATTTATGAGGTACGTATGCAATATTGAAGGTGATATTTCCGACCTCAGTCCTAACTGTACAAAATTGATTAGATTTCGAGGCGTTATTTGGGGTTTACAGGACGGTCCCCTATGGACCCCAGTGACGTATCAAAACTACAGTGTACGCATGCGTAATCGAACCCAACGATTTTTCGCGATGATTTGTGCTCAATTTTGTAGCGTAGTTGGGATTCCGTTTCAGATTGATTCTTTCATGGTGATCTGATCAGTATGATCCAATTCACATGAAAATTGATGGAAATGATGAAGAATTCTCAATCGTGATGTTTTGAATTCAAAAGACGATCGACCTGATTGTGAAAATCTGTTTTATCATCATTATAATTCATGGAATTTATTAGTGCCCTGATTAACTAATGGGGACTGCGCCTGATTTTTCTTAAAATTTTTAATCGAAAGTAGACCTCATCCTGAAAATGTTGACACCAGCCGTTTTCTTTTTGAATTAATAGATATTTTTCTATGATTTTTCAAAGTTTCGGGACCCCCAGCCCACTGTGACGTCCTAAACATTCGAAACTTTGAAAAATCTTGGAAAAATATCTACTCATCCAAAAAGAGAACAGCTGGTGTCAAAATTCTCCGTATCGGGTCTAGTTTAAATTAAAAATAACAAACAGTTTTTCCGACCCATGCGCACACCCCATTCTACATTATGTCTTTTACGTTCTAAAAGTCCGTGTGAGAAGCTGTAACTTACTGCCCACTCATTTAGCCAAATTTTCATTTCTCACTACAAAACACAACTAAGGATGACATTTTTACTAAAATTCAGGGAAAACAGGAAATACGACTGATTCTCCTGGTTGTATTTCAACATAAAATGTTCACTTCGGTGTTGAATGACAAACATTTCTGATGATTCCCTGGACTAGGTGAACCAATTTCTTTTAGAAAGATATTTATTTTATATTGACGATGTAAACATAATTTGAGACAAAACTACTCAATTCCAAAAAGAGGGACAAAGGGAAGAAAATATCGCAGGTAGTAACTCTGTCGATGTCAGTATTGCATTACAGGAAACCACCATGGTAATTGCTTTTGATAGTTTTGTTGACTCAATGATCATCGCCTTCTTGAAAAACTGTCGAAATACCGTTTGTCCAATTTTTATTCGCTCAAATTTGAACTGTCAGCCGGTAGGCACGAGTTTATCAGAATAAATGAATTTTCAATCCAGCGTTCAAAAACTCGATTTACCGCTTCATCCCACACAACGAATTGCCATTGAGGGATTCCTCTTCATGAGTTGTGCCTTCAAATTATTCTGAAGCTCCGTTCGCTTCGGGGGGTTCTTAAGGTGAAATGTTTATTGCATATTCATGGTATTTGACGCTGGAACCGTTCATTCAAACAGTAATACCCACACTCGCAAAAAAAAAGAGAAGCTTGGTGAAATGAACGTTGTTTTTAGACATCGTCTCAACTTTATCAACATTTTTCAAAAACTATAGGTTGTACGTGAAGTGGTAAATGGGTACAGAAGTATTTTTTTGAGTATTGCGATTTAGTTTGTGTCACTGTTATTTGTACTTCGAAATTTCTAATACTATAAGTAAAATGCGTTTCACTCAATCAAGACATGAAACGACGAGATAGCTACGCCCTGCTGCCATCGTACAAATCTTCAACTTTTATTAGCTTCCCTAATTTCTTCTAAACCGTTATTCCTGAACCATACTCTTTTGAAAAAAAATTTTTTTTTTCAATTTACTGAAATTCTTTATTATGAAACTAAACAAGTCGAAGAAACGAACATCGATCGCATTTTGGTCAGCTAATATTTGAAGGATGATTAGGCCCCTCTTGCGATTCACACTCGTGTTTCTGATTTATCGTCAGTTCAACCTTCAAGTTCTCATAGGGAGCAAACGGTTCTCATTCGATTCTAAAAATTCAATACTATTTTAAAATGATGAAAAAAGAAGTTTTTGAGGTAGGAAGTTTTGAAAATTTTAGCCCTTATTTTTCAACCCTTAGAAGAGACTGACATCAGCCAAAAGCCTCGGGGCACAACTAGACCCCAAATGGGGCACATATACCAAATTTCATCAATAATCAATAGCCGGCAAAATTTATATTCGATTTTTGGATTCTACGTACTTTGAAACAAAAACCAACAAATTTTGAGCAGGGTTACAATTTTTTTCTTCGTCGATTCCTAAGGTTTATTATTGAAAATAATAAACCAAAAAGCCCTACAAAGACGCAGGACTGGCAAGGCTATGTAAGCACTTCCTACATTTGTTTAAAAAAACCCTTTTTAAAAACAAGCTTTTATTATCCGTTATTAATCAGCTCAACATCATAAAAATATTGCAATGTCATCCGGTTTATACATTCATGCAAAATTTCAGCTCAATCGGAAACAGGCGCGTCAGGTGAAAATATTCGTCAGGCAAACAGCTTCACCAGGGAATGAAATCCCAGCAAATTATTACACAAAGGTTTATTATTTTTCTGTATAGATCAAGCGCCATCAATGAACACAGCTTTGCCATTGCCACCACCTACCAACAATGTTTTTGCTTCATAATCGAGTTTATTTAGATGAAAAAATGTCAATAAACGCTTCACACTGCATTCGAAGAAATAAAGAATTCCTTCATTTGGAAATTTGATTACTGGTTGCTAAGGAATGGTTTAAATTTCTGAATGGTGGCAAGATTGTGCCTTGCTGTGGTTAATTAGTATCCATGGCTCATCTTCCAAGTTACTCTGTTTCAAGGTCACGAAACAGCTTCCCAATTGTTTGCCTTGGCTGATGCTGTGGTACACATTATTTACTTATTTCATTCTCCTACTTCATCTAACTTCCTTGGTAATCATGAAATAGTCCCTACATTTTATAGAAATTTTCCAAAATCAGCTAAATATTACTTGCGAAAAATGTAAATATAGGAGAATCTCAGCAACAATTAATTTATTCATTTTGCATAATTTTAGTAAGGCAAACAGTGTTTGCTGTTTGCCTGGAGGAGACCCCACTGATCGGAAACCAGGATGTGGATCACATTCAACTTGGAAGATTTGATCACAGACTGACAGACGACGGGACAGATGAAACTAAATAAAAGCTTGTAATGAAAAGAGAATTTACCGTTTCATATTACACAGTAGTTTTCTATCAAGTCATTAAAACTAGTCTTGACTTATCTGATATATAGAAGCTACTCATATGTGAGGAAAAACAATGGTTAATGTACTGTAAAATACAGTTATTCTTCATCATTTCCCTCAAAATTATGAAAACATTGAAAGACAGGTGAAGTGGTTTCCATTCCAAGTAGGGGGACGAGTTCCAACTTACCCACCTGCCATAATGTTGACCAACAACTAAATGTTAGAAGTCGGCATACAATATTAAATTTATTCTTTATTTTTTATTTATTTATTTATTTATTTTTTTGGTTCTAATCCAATGTATTAGAGTTCATTCTAATGCTCTATTTTAATGGATCGGATTTTTCCATTATTGAACTCAAATCCAGATTCAACATATTGAAAAACCCCTTATTCCTGAAGTATTCATTCCACCACCTCATATTCGGGTGTCTACTTAGAGTTGTGAAACTAGGAAATAATAAAAGGCTGCAGAAGACACCTCAAAGGGGTTTTTTGGACCTCATGAACCAACCTGTGTATTACCATTTCTTGGTATCTGCAGGTAGCTGAGCCTATCGACAGTTCGTGGAATTGTAGGGAGGAGAAATCGGGCAGCCTTCGGGTGTGTGTGGGGGGGGGGGGGGGAGTTTCACTCTAAGAACTTTGGTACAGAGAATAACAAATAGTGCCTGGAAGGGGTTTTGTTGTGTTTTTTCCAGGAAATTGGCCGAGGAACTCGTCTGCAGGTAGTCTGTGGCCCTTGCTTTCTTTCTTGGAATTCAACTGATTTGTTTACCTGCCATCACAAGACAACTTCCAGAGCACCCACAGAGTCCTTCTATCTACCAAAATTTTCACAACTATGGGCCGTATTCACGAAACGCACTTAGTGTGGCTTTTCACTAAGTGAAGCCTGAAATCTCCACTTAGAGCCGTACTTAAGAGAAAACGCTATTCACAAACCGAACTTTAGAAGAAGCGTCACTTCAGCTCCACTTTACCGAAGCTGAACTTTCGTCAAGTTACACTTTCCGGGTAAGTTTGGCTCATACCACACTTTACTGGCCCTCAGTGCAGCTTTTGACAAGAAGTGCGTCTATTTTGCTTGCTTCGACAGCCGTTTTACGAAGTACTAAATGGAATATTTGCAGTATCTACGGCAAGGAGACGTACAAATTGTGCCAAGAAGGTGAAGAGATAGCGAAAAGAGTGTTTTCGAGTGTTGTGACTACTAGAGCATTAAAATCAATAAAAACGCCAAAATAGATGTTTTGGAAAGGAATGAAGCAGAGATGGACAATCGTTTGTTGATCACCAACCACTTATGAATATTATCACTGAATATTCCCATTGGTCAATAGGAGCGAGTCGCCCTAAGGGTTACCCTCTCGGAAGTTCAACTTCCTTATCAGTTGAACTTGAAGCTGACCTAAGAGCAGCTACACTAAAAACTATTGTGAATAGCGATTTCTCCTCAAGTTTCACTTTGGCCTAAAGTAAAACTTTCGGAAGTGCGACTTCAAGTTTCACTTTGGCGATTTTTGTGAATACGGGCCCATATCTCTTTCAGATTTGCATTCCAAGTTCTCGACCCAAGTTTATAAAATCTCCTAAGTTGACCCCATCCATTACTCTTTGTTCAGAAAGGCCTTGGAGCAATAAACAAGCTTAACTAAACATAAACTTCACTGATGTGAAATAGTTCTGGAAGCAGCACCACAAATGAGCAAAAAGATTTTGCATTCAAAATGAGCAAAAAGCATAATTCAATAATTCTTCTTCATTTCTTGGACAGTTACGATTCATAAAACGTCGATATACTCATTGAATGAATCCAAAATTCATTCAATTATGAAGCATTCATTTTCAAAATTTATTTAAATGACTTATAATTGTTAATTTGTTGTTGGGTAATAGGATCATTATATAGATCCCAACTAGTGAAGACAACTTTTCAGAAGTAAATTCTGGGAGTATTGACAGAAGTTAATCTGACAGTATTGACAGAAGTTAAATCCTGGGAGTATTGACCTCAATTGTGAGAAACGACGACAATAGATCACTCGGTTACCATTGTTCATGCAAAAGTTGTCTAGGATGTTTGAAGTTTTAGAATTCCCCTAGTCTTTACCTCGATGGTTTATAATGAGAAGAAATAAAATTTTTAAATGAAATTGAATAAAAAAAAGTGAACACTTTTTCAATTTTCGTTCTAACAGATTTTTGAGGCACAATTAACAGATTTTCAAAAGTTTTACAACTGCAATCTACCGATTACAATGTGTTGTGTTGAATTTACTCATTAATTGGAATGAATAATTATTACATCTATCTTGGCATTAAACATTTTGGGTCCTTAAAAATAGAAATTAAGAACCACCCGCATTTTACAGCTTTGATTTTGTGTTTTGTGCTTTGTTTGTCTCTGGTCAATTAATACTGGTCTCTATCAGATGAAATATTGTCCAATTTCGACGGACGTTTCAGAGTTGATGTGGCTAATCTCTAGAGTTACTTATGCATTTTATCAACCTGATTTTACCAGAACAACAAATTCCTACGATCTACTAGCCTGATTTCTCTCAAATTTGAAAAGTAGTTTGCGTCCGGGCCTGAAGATTGCACATTGATCTCATTACGATCTACACATCTACATGCAAAACAAGCGATAATCATCAACATTAACACGACTTCACAATCGTGTTGCTGTTTGTCGACTATGAAAACTATCACCATGATCTTGGAGATCCAGTTTAATAACGAGAAATTTATCAGTGACAATCTAGAATCGCACCAACAAGTCCTATATTCTTGTAATTTAATGTGAAGAAGCTATACTGCCCATCTGCACTGGCAGAATGGAAATTTTCGAAGTTCAACGTGAAGCAGAGGACATTGTCTTTTCTGCTCCCAAACCTACTGATAGGTAGTACTTGAACGATTCAATTCACATTTCATTACATTATCCAACGTAGCACCACACGACAGGGAACACATTTCACCTGGTACAATTTATTCGTCTCTTCCTACAATGACCTTTCGATTTTCCCTTTGCCCCCAGCAATGAAGAGAACGATACTGCGGGCTTGATGGTATCAGAGGCCGCATAGGAAGAAAGTTCTCGACTCTTACTTGGAAGGTCACTGAGGGGGTCGCAGACGGCAAGTGCCGTTTTTGCACCCGGAAACAGTGTCCTGCACTGCCGTGCTAAGCCAGAAAGTCGTAACGTGAAAATTTGACCAAATTGAGTTATTGGAACCCGTGGGGTTTCGGGGGTGGATTTCTATCGATTTTCGGAGTTGTAGAGTCGTATCTCTATTAGAAATGCCTCAAACAAGCCTCCCGACTTTCGCGTTAAAGCGTGTTAACTGGATTTTACTAAGAAACTAGTCGTATCAGAGCAATTCAGAAGAAGGAAACTCGTATCTTGAAACTAGTAGGGGAATCTGCCTATTTCGATGATATGACTTTTTGCCTCTGAAAACTCAACATTTAGTGGTGACTATACGTTTATACTGAATATGAAATTTACGTTTATACTGAAACTGAACATTTAGTGAATAAAAGTTTATTTTTATTGATTCAGCAGTTTTTTCTTACACTCTGAACAGAGATATGAAATACTCTCTTTGAGCCAAGTAGGATAACAAAATAATCAATGTGAAATGGTTTCTTGAATTAAAATGTTAATTCAAATGAATAAATGTTTCAAGAATTAAAATGAACAGAATAGTCGTAACTTCGGGTTTACGAGAGCGTAATCTCGTATCATCGTTTTTTGACAATTTACACTCAAACATGTTTAATTTTGACTCCAGAATTCGATTTGGCTACTAATTTCTTTTAAGAAAAACCTATACTTGTGGTAAAAGGAGGAAAAACAATCCCGCGAAAGAATTATGTCGCCTCGAAACCTATTAGGTCGTTTTCCCGAAAGTTGGGTGAAGTCAAGATACGACTTTCTGGCTTAGCACGGCAGTGCAGGTCTGAATAAGATTGTAGCAACCCTCCCAAAATTATCAAGCCAACTTCCATATTCATCCTGTTTCCTTACATCATGTTACAGTAAAGTTGACACCTCCATTTCGCCGATCCCTGGACGCAATCAAGAAATAACCAAGAAATCAAGGCAAGGTCTTTCATTACGTCACAAAATATGTATATTTCAAGTTCTCGAAAAATCTCTCTCTGTCCAGATAAACAGCCAGTTTTGTTGTACTGTAAAGCAAAAACTCTTTGACATCCGGTTGTCCTGTTAATTCGTTTCAGCGACACCTTGAACAGTTACCTACGCTTAATCTCAAAAATCTCGATTGCTCGACTTCCATTTAACACAAATTTCCATAAAACAAAATGGAAGTGGAGCAATCGAGATTTTTGAAATTAAGCGTAACTGTTCAAGGTGTAGCTGAAACGAATTAACAGGACAACAGGATTTCAAAGAGTTTTTGCTTTAAAGTACAACAAAACTGGCTGTTTATCTGGACAGAGAGAGCGAAACAACCAACATAAGTTCAATTCTGTCACTTTTCCTTTGAAAACCACTTACATGCCATTGCTAAGGAAGACGACCGGAAATAATTGCTGAATAGCGATTTGATAGTGTAACATCTGCATTCTCAAGCACTGGATTTGCAATGAAACTTCACCGTCAAGAGATAAATTAATGACTCAACTTTCACCTTCATTCGATATTTTTGACCGACTTCAAAACGGCCGAAAGAGAAGGCATTACATGGAATGACGATTTTATTTTTTGAGGTTGGTATTCCTTCTGTATGTTCTGTCTATTCAATCCGAGGATGACCCAACGAATAAAATCAATAACCAACCTTGTTTTTGTAATTTTTGCTGGTTTCTATTCCTTCTGAATGCACTGGCCAGTGTTGCCAAGTTGGGGTTTTTTTCTAGACGGGGGGATTTTGGGGGGAGAAATTTTTTGGGTTTTTTTTGGGGGGTTTTTACCGACGAGTAGGGGGGATTTGGGGAGAATAAAAATGAATCAGCAATTAAAATAGCAGCAGGTAATATATATATTCAATGGAGTGAAAAACCACCGAATTTACCAATGTCTATCTTGGGCTCAATGGGACTATAATTTTGGAGTTTTGGAGGACAAACTTTTTCTCTACTCTTTTTCGATCTTTCATCTTTCGCAAGCACACACACTGATAAATTCTTAAATTTTATTCGTCCGTTCGCGCTCGTTACTATTAGCAAACTTGAAGTTTTGAAGAAATTGATAAGGTTTTGAAGATGGGGGTCGATTGCAACTTCTCTGTTTGACATTTTGATTTTTGTACAAAAAAGTACCCTACCTGAAGAAACTAGTTTATTTTTTTAAATGTTTTTAATGTTTTTTTAAAACTTTTATGACTTGAAACATATATCGCTAATACAATAATTGCATTGTCTTCAAGATCCACTCCGCCCTCGAATCATTAATAAATTACAATCTACTACTAAAAAAAAAAAAAAATTGCATTGTATTCATTGATATTTTTATTTCATCCTTAACTTTTAGGGTTTTTCTTTTTTGGTGGGATTTGGGGGTTTTTCGAGGTTGGCTCAGGGGGTTTTGGTAGCCGGTTGTTGGCAACACTGGCACTGGCTATTCAATTTTCAACATGAGGTTTATCCAACTGATAAAATCGTCAACCAACCGTGTTTCTGCTCCTTCTGCACGTACTTTCTATTAAATGTTCAATGTGAGACTGAGTCACTTAATAAATTCAACAACCAACCTTGTTCCTGATATTTTCTGCCGGTCTATATGGGAGTGACAAAAGATTTGCAGTCCCAAGTTTTTTTCAACCACTTTATGGCCGTAAACGACGAGTGGTAGTTGGAAACCCTACACAGATTTTATGATGATTTAGCAAGTACTAGGAAGTAGGGATGTCCGAAAAGTATCGATACTTCTTGAAAAAAGTATCGATACATATCGATACTTTTTTCCCCTGATATATATCGTAGTATCGATACTTTTTTTCCAGTATCGGGGGGAATACTTTTTTATATCTCACATTTTATCTGTTTCAACACCTACGACATGAAGGTACCTACTTCACAGTACCTCTATCTCTACGTAGATTGTTGGGAAGCCAACAAACTTCAACAAATTAAACAAACCAGCTCTCTAAGATAACCTGCTGTCCTCCAAAATCGAGGAAGGACCACCAGAATGTTAACCCAAACAAGTGCAATACGAAAACAAGTGCCTAAACAAAAACAAGTTTTAAATAACAAAATGAGTGATTTATTGTTTTGTTCATTCTACATTAATTATTATCCTCGTGATGGAGATATGTCACACTGATAGAGAGAAACATAAACGACAATTTCACCCATTTTTGTGAAAGTATCAAAAAGTATCGATACTGAAAATCATCGATACTTTTTGAAAGTATCGTATCGATACTTTTTGATACTTTCCAGATGTATCGATACGACATTATATCGATACTTTTGAAGTATCGGACATCCCTACTAGGAAGGTGCTCACTCACTAATCTCACAATAATTACATATCTGTATCGTATCAAGTTTGTAACACGTACTAGAACAATAATGAATCATTTATGAAAAAACACCGGAACGAACGGTAATCACCATCAAAACCGAGTCACGATAATTCATTCAATGCCTAACTTATAATTAATTGATATGTGTTTGGTTATCGACCGTTGACGTACCTAATAAGATGAAGCAGTTTGTTTAAACAAAGAAGACGATTTGTTCCAGTTTTTCAATGGTTTACGCCTTAATTTTCAAAGAAAAACGGAAAAATCATATCTCGTTCTTCATGTTGAGAAAACTTTCAACTCATATTTTGCGTATCTTGGGAAACAACGTGAGATGTTTCTTCCTCGTATTTCTAATAAATTGAATGAATGAGTAATAATATAGCTATTTTACTGGTTTATTATTCAGTTATTTATACATATTTCACACTATGTCCAGGACATATTCAGGTCCAGGACCTCATGTACAAGTCAAATTAATAAATTAATTGAATAACGTTAATTCAGTACCTATTAGTTAAAATTTCTCACCCAGCAGCGATATTTAGTCCGAAACGTATGGTGACACTTACCTGAAATAACAAAAACAAAGCATTAGAGATAAATAGATCACAGATGTGATTTAAAATTAACGTTGAATCCATCATATATTGTTTAGTATAACTTTTCCAAAATACGTATCGCTCGTATTTGTCTTCCTGCCCGAGGCGAAACCAGTTTTAAGGGTGAAACCTAAATAATTGGAAATAGTTAACGGTTTTTATAGAATATTCTAGAAATTTAATTGCTTTTGCTCAAATATGGAGGGTAGTTAGAAGTTGGTTCCAGAATAGTTCGCTGATGAATTTCGATGCAATCCAATCAGCACTAAAATACCCACCTTTATCACGAATCCTACCCATCGATAGTCTGATCAGTTATTTTTGAACCCAGTTCCTTGTCGACTCGCTAACATGATAAAATTTGGCATGACCAAATTTAATTTCGTTTTCCTAAAACATAGATTTCTCCCTAAGTGATTGCCAGATTTTTCTAAAATTTGGACGAAAGTTGTGAGTTAATTCCAGAATAGTTGGTTGTGTGATGAATTTCCAAAGAATTCAATCAGTGGAGAAAAAATGCTGAGAAGATGATGAAAAAAGCCCCCTTAGAGCCTACGGCTAAAATTCAAGAAACATGGAACATGCTTTAGCCGCGCTTTATATTCTGTTTAATTTAATTTTTTTCTGGAAGAATGCGATCAAACTTATTCTGCAATTTCGATAGCCTTTTAAAAAATCAGTATTTAGATAGGGAGGTATTTTATAGTTGTATTGAGAGGGTTCACGCAGAATTTAATAGCTCTTATGATGACTCATACTACCTTTAATGGAAGTATCGCATAGGTTACATCACGTTACCCTTAGTTCCGTATCAGCAACTAAGCAAAATTTCGTGATTCGATACCGTTCCGAGTTACCGTTCCCAAAAACATAACACTTTTTGCCAGTTAGGTCAAGGCTAAAGCATGTTCCATGATAAATCTTCTTAAATGTGTTGTTCTAATATTCTGCTTCAAAAGCTGCATCAAACAGAATAACATCACAAACAGCAACTTCGTGATGTTATTCTTTTCGAAGCAGCTTTTGAAGCAGACTATTTCTTTTGCGTGAACATAAATTTTGTACAGGTATTTTGCTTGTTGAAGGAGCACATTTTGGTGAGAAACAAGTTTATTCCTGGCCTCTTCAATAACCTAAAAAATAACCAATCTAGTCGATGAAAAGAAGAGATAGATTTCATCAAAAATACTGTATAAGTACCAATGGATTATTCTTCATAAGACAACTACATATTCTTGAATTTCGTCATATTAGTGTGGTGAGGATTCTCTTTCGTGGACGAGAGAGAGCCGACCCAGAACCCGCCAGCTCATCAACCTCTTCCGACCTCGAAAGTAAAAGTTCTCACCATCCAAATTAATCGTGGAGCCGTCACTTTTGAATTGAGTTGCGAAGAAAAACTCGCACTTTCAGTCGGGTATTATACTAGAGGCCCAGGGGGCACACATTGTGTTCTAACAATTGACCATCCCCTTGAATACTTTCTTTGGTTTTGCCCATTCGGAGTCAGCCCAGGTAAATAAGGAAAGATCAACGCGCTGAACGGTGACACAAAATTATGAATTCCATGCTGAAATTATCTTATTATGTATATCTATCTTACCTAGTTTCTCCACCTTAGACTATCGAAGGCATACTAACTATACAGGGTGTTACATTTCGGGAGGGTGATCACAGCTAGGAATCGATTCTAGAGCTCATTTCCAGCAAAAAATGCCTTTTAGTAACTTCTTTTAGAGGCTTCGTTTTCGATTTAACGAGTATTCCTCTTTTAAGAGTTTTTTGTGATTTTGACCTATAACTCCCCAAATTTCCATGCAAATTCAAATCTGATTACATCGTTGGAAAGAGCGACCAATTTTCTCTCTCCATGATGGAGCCGTTTCACCGAGACAAGATCAAAACCACGAAAAAAATCTATAAAATGAAATAACGAAAAAGAAGCCCCTAAAAAAACGTCTGCCAAGTTGGGTGGGCAGTATAGCTTCCTCACTCATTGTAACATGGACGTATAGAATTAGTTGGCGAAAAAATTATGATTCAAAGAGTTATTGAAAGATGCAAAAGAGGCTGTGATGAGGGGTCAATTTGGTTTCAACATTAATTGACCTGCAGACCACAACATTTGATCACACAATAAAAGAAGCAATTTACACGGGAACCTGGAAGTAAGTGTGGGCACGAGTAGTATGATATTTGTATTTTCAACGTAGAATTTTATTTAGCGGTCCACCGTCTAGGACCTAACCCACACAATCCCTGAAAATTTCATCGAAATTGGTTGAATAGTTGCGGAGTTTTGGTTGTAACAATAAATTTAAAGTTCGCGCATGCGCAGCGGCTATTGCTTGACCAATTTGATTGAAACTTATAGGGTGTCTCTTAGAAGTTAGTCCCTAACTAACCTCCAAATTTGAGCAAAATCGGTTCATTAGAAACCGAGAAACCGAGGTTCCAGGAAATTCACGTTTGCGCATGCGCACTCGCTCCTATTGGTCCGAAGGTGCTGAAATTGATAGGGGACCGTCTAGGACCTAACCCGCACAATCCCTGAAAATGTCATCAAAATCGGACCACAGGTTAGTATAGTTTTGCCCGGGACAAGGATTGACCAGACAGACCGACAGACAGACAGACACGGAACCAAAATTGTTCGGGAAGCTCTAAAACGCAAAAAGCAAGTGGAAATTTTGATTTTGGAGGACTTTTTTTTCACTTCTTTCACGAATACAAAGCTTCCCTACCTTCGGTAGTGAGGAAGCAAAATTACCAATAGGGATTTTTTGCTGGAAATGAGCTCTAGAATCGATTCTTGGCCTGTGACCGTCACGAAATGGAGCACATTGTAGAATGACTAATATGCCTTCAAATGTGTTTGATTGAAAATTGCTCAGTAAAAATCCTTGATTGAGCAATATTACTGTATATTGCACAAGCCCCCAATAAAACCTGTTTTCCACGATCATATTGATGGTTTCCCAAACCACGATTGTGATGTTGTTCGTGATTATGTTGACGATTTTCTTCTCATCATGTACACCGTGGGTTCCTCCTGATCGGATCGACATCCAACTTGCGTTCTTCTAAACCCCAGCTCAAAAATCTACCCTACAAATTTGAGCAAAATCGAGCTGTCAGGTATTGAAAAATTGATGTAGAGCTGTTAGTCTTTTTTTCGAAATTCAAACCTCGTTGTGACCTCTGATAGTGACAAGCCTGGGTGGAATGTGACTCGGGATATTTGAATTCGACTTAGTGTCTTCCTGGCGGTGATTACGACCATCCTGAACTACACCGGTGGAATGGCTTATCTCTCCAGCCAGAACCCTCCCTAAGTAGGTATTTCAAAAGAGGATCCAACAGTTTTTTTAATAATTTTTTTCTCGAACACAACGTGAACTATTAACCGATACCTGAAAAAGCTTTAAAAAAAACTTGAAGCTACGCCCTTCCGTTCAAAGCCGCACCGCTGCCCTGGTTGTATCCTTTGAGTCACTCTGACTATTGTAGAAGTAAAATATCAAAACTTCGCACGTCTGAGTTAACAAAAGAAACAAACAGAAGGGCGTGTCATTTTTATCGAGAGTGATTTTGAGAAATAAATGCCAAAACCACGCACTTTTCTGAGGTAACTCTCGATGGATGACATGAAACAAACGTTCTGACCCGCAATCCGCCCTAGAAATATCAGAGAAATAGTGGTGCTACAAGTGGTCAACCAAACAATCAAGTCATGCAGCGAGACTTGAAGAGAGAATTTTCCAAGTTCGGCATCAACCGATTTTGAATCATTTTGAAAATTTCTCTTAGTAGTAATTTTTATTTTTATTATTATTTTTTTTGTTAATAATTTTTGTGAGCTCTAGGAACTTCTAGAATATCAAATCGGTCTTGCGATAGTTTTCATATCGGCATGAATTCATCTTCGTAGCCGCGAGCTAGCTTCTGAAGGTGTTTTCTTGTCAGGAGTCGCCAGTAGCAACCCGCACTTCAGAGCTCACCGCAGGATTGTGGTCGACAGTCCGCTTTCTTCCCAGCATTCCCTCGAAGATCTCAAAACTTTTTTCAGCCGAATGTTCCACGTTTTATATCAGAAAGAACCCACCATTCATCTTCATACGCCGTTTAAAATAATTTTCTCTCTTTGGTTTAGTTTGACGTCGTCGAGTCTCTGAGCCAGTAGGTTTTAGAAGAGGTCAATTTTGCAAGATGAGGTACTTTTTAGATTGGTGACACACAAGGCATTCCTAGTACATTGGAAATAAAAAGTAGTATTTTTTTAATTTTATTTTTCTTCCTTCGTTGGAAACGAAACTCGTTATTACGATAAATCACACTGTGAAGTAGGTATTTAGGTGAGCATCCATCCAATATATTACCCTTCAAGACGATTCCAACCAAAGTTTCAATTGTTGATATACACTTATTATGAGTATCGTATATTATACAGTTTTGATGACAGAGACCTTCCATCCTGCGTGAACTAGTAGAACTGGAATACCTACTTAGTTGTATGTTACATACAAACTAGCTGATAAACCGTGCGATACACGGAGGTAGTTACGATATTTTTCAAATGCTCAGGGTTTCAGCTGAAGCGTTTACTCAATCAACGCAGCTGAGGACGGCCTCTTTCACGATGAAAGAATTGCCTGTGAAATCAGTTATCGACAGACACCTACCCTGGAATTTTCTGATCACAGATTAATATACGAGTACGATGAATAAAGTCGTAATGTTTAATTAAACTCGTAATTAATCAACCCCATGGAAATCCGTTCCGAATCTAAAACAATTTTTGAAGTTTTTCATAATGTTCATAATCAATCTGGACGATAACTGGAGCTAGTAAACATCTAAAAGATTGAAACCGGTCCCAAAATTTCTGGGCAATACTGAAGAGTCAAAGTGTTAAAAATTGTGTCTAGAAACGTTTTTAAAGGAAATTATTTTCTTAAGCTTATTGTTACATGGTAGATTCGAAATCAGTGTGAAATTTCCTGAAAGAGTGCAATTCAAAAAATTATGAATTGTCATAAAAGTCCAAAAATAGATAAAAATTGGTCTATAGAGGTCTCTATAGACGGTCTATAGAGTACATTTATGACTGCAGTAGAGATTGACTACAGATTTTTATTTTTTGAGAATAGAGCGCACTAGTGCTCCAAGTGGTCTTATTTGATTCTAGATTATGAAAACTACCAATTCAAAATCCAAGATAAACCACACCTTTATGACGTTACAAGCTAAGGGGTGATTTTCTGAGTCGATAAAGCCTGGCAGGCTAATCAAGGCAGAAAACCAAAATTGTTCATAAAGCTCTGAAACGCTAAAAGCGATTGGAATTTTGATTTTGGAGGACCTATTCATGACGTGCTGCATGAATATAAAGCTTTTCTATCTACGATGGTCAGAAAGAAAAATAAATACGATACATCGTACACATTTTAACTAACTTAAATTTCCATTTTAAAAACAGAAAATTTCTTTGTGTTTTTCTACCAAAAGGTTTTTTTTAATTCTTGTAAATGCATAATCTACATGATGAAGAAGAAATTGGAATAAGAATTTGCAATTATAATGAAACATGGATTTGAATTGCCAATTTCATTAATCTGCTACGGTTTTGGTAACCCGGGGGCCTTAGATTTGAGGCTACTGACCTTTCCTACGATTCACGCGGGGGCTACCTGTGGCCCCCACACGAGCCCCAGTTATCCACTTTTCGGACACCCCCAGACTTTCTCGTTTGACGTCCTGGTCTGACTGACTCATCGTCATCTCTCGACATCCTTCACAGAACCATACGTCACAGGAGCTGGGTATCCTGTTGAGCGGTTTATTCATCGAAGCGAAATTCCGGTTCAAAGACTTATGAAATTAAGGAACCGTGGGCAAAGCAGCGTTCTAAGGTTGTGACGTTGTCAATAATTAACTAGGGAGTTTTCGAAGAAATTGAAGCAATATCTAGTCTCAAAAATGTTGATATGAAATAATTTAAAGAATGTTCTCTATTGAAATTCCTGAAGTTTAATATAATATATTAAATATTATATAAATATTGAATATTTTTAATATTAAATATTAAATATATTATATATATATTAGAGCATATTATGCTCTACAACTCCGAAAGTTCAAAGTTTCAAAAAATATCGGCACATAATTTCTGATAAGGATACAAATATTGTGAAAAGAGGGCTACAATAGGTCTAAATAGGTCTTTTGGGGACCAGCGACTAGTAAACTCATCTTACCCAAAACAGTAGAAATTCGATAACATTCGAGTGGGCATTTTAAAAATGTACCTTGAGCACACTCGTACAGTATGGTAGTATGGTTTACGGAAAATTTCTAAAAATCAACAATACGGAGGGAAGTCCTTGGAGACGTGAATAGTAGTTTTCAAGGTTTTCGGTGTAAAATGGTAACTCGACGCTATCCGAAATCTGCGAAAAATCCTAATTATTTCTCATTTTTTAGATTTAAAAAAAAATTAATTAAAAATGGAAAAATGGTTCAAAATACCAATTTTTTGAAAATGCGTTCAATCACTCATGTTGCACGAATGGGCCTTTTTTTTTCAAACGAACGACTTTGGTTCAAATTATAAAATAAATATGCACGATTTTTCGTATAGTAATACCCGAGATAAATTATTGTCCACAGACCGACTGACAAATACAAACTGAAATTGATCAGAAAGCGTAGACAATTTGTCTTCAACAGAGAATTTTCCAACGCCACGAATACAAAGCTTCCTGTATTTAGTAGGCTTGTGTTATAAGGAGAGATTCAGATTTGCTTTCTCACGATCGAAGATGAGAAAGCTTCGTATTCGTAGAGCAGGTCAACAAAATGGAGTCCTCCAAAACCTTTTTTCAAAGTCAACTCCTTAGTCTGAGTATTTGGTAAGAATTTTGAAAGTAAACATCTTGAATGGAGTTCTTATGTAACTAAGGCAAAAATTGGAGCCGACCGATACAATGAAACCATTTCTAATAACGTCCGACCAGGAAAGCAAACTCAAACCTCTTGTTCCCCTGGTACGCAGGTACTTCGGCGTGTATTTCTCACGGGCGTCCTGCAAAGGATGGGATGCGGAAGCGTTGTCCCTCTGAAGCAGCCTTCCCACAACTGTCCCGATCATAACAATACAATGCCTGTTTAGTAAGCCATCAAACGCCTTCGGAAAACCGGCGTTTTCACTTTTCTTAGTAGGAAGTGGACTGTATGCAAAGAGTTCCCAGTTCGTTCTCTTGTGGACCTTTTTTTTCGCGAATAGAGAATGCCTTTGGGGGCCACATGTTAAGCGTCGATGTCACGGTTCTTTCAAGAGATTGTACGTTTAATCGACTGGTCAAGAATTTGATGTCTTGAGTTGAACTGATCTAACAATGCGCAGCTTATGCAACGAAACGTCGACCAGAAAAACAACTTGATGGTATTTAATTTTAAAAAATATATGAAAAGTCCTAACATGTGGACGGACACAATAAGTTGGACCGAAAATTGCGATAATCAGAGCACGAAAAGACACCTACCTCAATTTGTAGTAAGAAATGAACTTCTCGATTAAGCTGCTCGTTTCCAACATTTAGAAATAACACAAATGAAAATTCTTCACGATTCAGGGAAGCTTGGCATCTAAAAGATTTCAAAGGTTCATTATCAAAACAATAAACCAAAATCGGCGTCCTCCAAAATCAGAAATTTCACTCGCATACTGCGTTTTAAAGCTTTTTTAAATCTTTGATTCAGTGGCCTTCCATCTGTCTAGTGTAAGCTCCTAATCCCACAACAACACAGAATTATGATCCAATTTTGATGGAATTCCCAGACGTTTCCCTGTGAAATTATCTTAGGAGAATCATCAATTAGCTGCTGATTTTACGTAAATCTATGTGGCGCCCCTACAGTAAAGCCCAGAGAAACTACCAACAGCTGTACAGGGCTATCCAGGTTGGATCTTCATGCGTTGCACCCTGGAAGAAGAGGGGGAAGGATCTCCTCGACTTCTTCTAGTGGAGTCAGTCCGGCTTAGAACAAGCCAGTGACTGAAATGGGATTTTCGGCGGTCTTTTACTTTTCTAGAGCTATCTGATCACTTCATAGTCCGTTTCGAGCCAATTTATTTAAAAATACAGTTTGTTTCCTTATAAGCGAGTGATGTATGATCCAGACAACCACCAGGGGGATGAAGAAATTTCGGAAGATGGAATTGGAGTAATCCCATCCCCATCACATACATTTATATGGTTATGAGCTCGATGTTACTCCAAATTGGAGGGTTGTTTGGTGCATGAGCCCTAAAAGAATAGGGTGTGCGCTTGGGTAGGAAAAACTGTTTATTGTTATTCTTAATCTAAAGTAGACCTCATTCTGAGAATTTTGGTACCAACCGCGACCTTCTAGCGTGTGTAAATCGTTTCCTATGAATTTTTAAAGTTTCGACCATTTATGACGTCACAGTGGGCTAGGGGGGGTGCGTGACGTCATAAACGGTCGAAACTTTGAAAAATCATAAAAACAGATCTAATCACGCTAGAACGTCGCGGTTGGTGCCAAAATTCTCAGAATGTAGTCTACTTTCGATTAAAAATCTAAAAAAAAAATCAAGGCGCACCCCTCATTTAAGTTGATTTTATAACTAGCCAATCATCATTAGCCGTTGTACATCATGATTGGGAACGACTTTACGAATCGTGTTGTTGGTCGACTGAGAAACTATCAACATGATTGTGTAAGTCTCTTTTTAGATAATTTATCAATGGTAGCCACAGCTCACAATGTGAGCTTCATATATTCACACCAACTATGTTCGAACTTATCTCATGCACAACCAATAGCTGCTCATTTTTTCCTTCCAACAATCACCATCAACATTATTAACTTCCTTTTTTCCTTTCCACAAACCATCTTTCATTAAATAGCTCACATTTTTCCATTCTCCACAACTCTATATCACCGTTATCAGCCTTATCACCATAGAACAGTTTTTGCCACCAATCTCCATAACTTAATAATTTACCTTACATCCACTCACATGGATGTCCTAGTTATTTTTACATCCATGCTCACCTTCACATTTTTTCTTCACATATTGATGTAATTTCTAAAGCATCATATTTAAACTTTAAAATATTGTTATGTAATTTAAAACCAACGTAATTCCTGGAATAAGCCAAAACACACTACCAATGTAGCATGAGCCTTCAGGACAACCCTGCCCAGCTCCTGGATTTTCTGCTGGCAGCCATCTTTCAACACTTCTCTCTATTGTTTCCTTGCCAACCTGCCTTTGTAAAACCGTTTTCCAAGAACATCCAAGTTTTGGTGTGTTTCTTCTCAAAATAAGTTGTGTTTTTGTGATAGCTGAGAGGGACTTGAACACAAAAACTCTGATACAGTGCAGTAGTGCTTCAATCCTGGCTATTTTGGACTTGGAGTTGCTGGACCACCTGCACTCATCTTCAACCTCTTTCTTCCTGGAAGCTGCCTTTTTCTGGTGGAAGCTGCCTGTCCTGCCTTTCTTCTGGAAAACACCTTTCATCCGGGACTGATCACCCCACAGCTAAGCCTTTTCTTTCTTATCTTTCACATGGCCATTTAGGGAAACAATAGAAACCTTTCAATTCAAAAACCATTACAAAACCTGCTTTTCAACTTTTCAATAAATTCATATTCTTGTTGATGTTTCATCAATTCAAACTCCGTTTTTTCTTCTTTATCACCTCATCACCACACAGCATATTTCACTTTTTTCCCCTTCAGGGGGTGGTCCTTCGAGTCTTCAACTCTTATTCTTTTCATATTGATCATTCACAATTAATTAGTGTTGGATAACCACTGCACTTCAAAACAGTATTTCCATACTAAACAAACTAATTGGGTATAATCATGGTATACATACATGAGGAAGAAAACTTGGCTGACGTTTTACACTTGCTTCAAATCGTAAGAAATTCCACCTGTTGGTGAGTATTAAACAATTCTGGCCATCCTTGTAAATCAATTGCCTCAAGCATGGTGTTTTCCGGTTCAAATGAATAATTTCAACAAATCTCGATTTAACACTATTTAGGACAAAAAATGCGAAGAAAATAATTAGATCGTGAAAGTCAATCTTGGTTAATTGTTTCAACAACGGGCGTTTTTGATGGTTTCCTTACTGCGAGTGAAACCATCGGAACACCTGCTTATTATTAATTTACATTTTGAGATGCTAAAGAAAATCAAAAAAACCTCAATCAGAGTGTATCGAATGGGTTGGAAGCACTCATTTGGAGGAATTTCAAAACGTGTTTCTCGAGATATTTCGAGAGCGTTCGACAGCGTGGAAATAACTCGAGGCGTGATCTCTCGAGAGGCTTTAACGAGAGATGATACCTCAGTGTACTCAAGTCAGCTTGGTAGTTGAGGTCACTAGTAAAAAGGGAGAAAGCTGGTAACGAGGGGATAATCTGAGATCGTGATTGATCATTCGAACAGGGCATTGGGAGGCAAATGTAGGACGGTAATGGGAAGCCCAGGATTTTGAAGTTTGCAGTGCAACGAAGGAATCCAGTGAAGATGAAATTAATTGTGAACCAATTTGAGATGATGGCTTCCAAAACTACCTCTTTTCTATTTTGAAACTTTTGAAAATAGAACAAAACTGGGCATTTTATAATCAATTCGCAGCCATTTTTTCATGGACGACATTCCAACTGATTCAATTATTGGAATTTGTCAATTTAATATGTCAATTTAATTAAATATACTTACAAACAACAAATTGTCAATTCTTTTTTGAAATCCTAAAAAAATACTATTGACTTTTTTGCCCGACAAATGGCACAACTGTGAGAAAGCTCACAGCTTGCTCATCTGTTTTGTCATTCACAAATCGTCTCGAGCTCGTGACAAGATTTTTTAAAGAAAAAAAGTGTCGAAATACGGAACTTCAAAAGCGCAAAAGACGTTATGCAGTCCTGGCGACACCTAATTGTGATGCGGTCAAGTCATGCACCACACGCGCCTTCCTCCTTTCAGTTTCAGCCTAATAAGGGCCTCGAAGTGATCCAAAAACCCTCTGAGAACGCTCTGGATGAAGTTATGAGAAAATCGTTCACTCAGAGAATCCAGTCCGTTACGAAGGAAACCAGGCTCAGCACAGTATTTATCAGATATTAAATCCTGGTCTATAGATGAATGAGTTGTGTAACCCATCTGTTTATAAACGGCCGGGTATTCCAAATGGGACGCGTTACGCATGAAGCCGTTTTGCAGGAAATGCAAATTAGTGCTCAGGTACACATTCGGGTCCGTGTGATCTGACCTCACCCATATTCCGCATTTGGGTTAATCAGCTCAGGTCGTCGGACTTATAGCCTGTAAAATTAGGTCATGTCTGCAGGGCGTTTTCATAACGTTGGACCTACAAATAGCAAGAACAGGAACGGATAATAATCGAATTTCCTGCCACCCGTGAGTCCTCTTGCTTCTTCACAATTGAAATTGGAGAAGCTTTTTATTCGTGAAGCAAGTTAAAAAAAAAGCTGCAAAATATTACACAATGGTTCATTATTTTTCTATAGATCACTCGTCTGCAAAACCACCAACCATCCAACATGAAGAAAAACATCGATCGTACTTCGGTCAGCTATAATTTGAACGGAGATTAGGCCTCTTTTGCGATTCTCACTCGTGTTTCTGATTTATCGTACGTCCAAACCTTAAATTCTCGTAGTGTGCGAACGGTTTGTCCTACAGAGCTCCGGGTGGTCTCAAAAAATTCTAAAAATTCTATAGAATCTTAAATTGAAGGAAAAATAATACCTTTATATCAAAATTTTTTGAGTTAGGGCGTTTTCTAAATTTCAAAATTGATTTTGGAACCCTTAGAACTGACCTACATCAACCAAAATCTTCGGGGCACAACAAGACCCCAAATGGAGCCTACATACCAAATTTCATCAAAATCGGTCAATTCTAAGTGGCAAAAGTGCCGCGTACGGCGGACGGACGGCCAAATTTTTATTAGATTTTTGGATTCTACGTACCTTGAAACGTAAACCATCAAATTTTAGGGGGTGTTAAATTTTTTCTCCTTGGTCGATTCCAAAGGTTTAAGTATTATTTAAAATAATAAACCAAAATTGGATCGCTCGCACAGAGTTTCCCTAGCAGTTTCCAAACTACAGGAAATTATTGTATGACAGTAACGACAGTTTCAAGGTAAGTGCTGGTTGGTCCCTTAGACAGTTTTCTGTGAGTTCCATTGTTTAGGGAATACAGCAAATAGTTCGTGAAGTTCATGATCCAAATCAAAGAATTTAGGTACTTACTTTTGTATTAGTGTTCTGATCAACGCAATCGTTTCGAATGTTATTCTTCGTGATAAAGCTTTACTGCCCACCCAACTTGGCAGACTATTTTAGAATGAATATAGCAATTTGTTAAAGTGAAGTACGGCTGGAATTCTCCAAATTAGGGTAAAAACATTAGTAAACTGTGGAGGAAGTAGTCAACTTATTTTGCCATTTGTCACATCGTATCTATTCATAGATCTCGAATATAACCTAAGAACCAACTACAGTCCCATTGAACTAGAATTGAGAGAAACGTACATTGTTTCGAAATAATGCGGTTCACAGATGAAATGAGATTTATACCAAAACATTACATTCCCCCAAAAGTGTATCGAAGAATTCTGGATATCAGCAGTACATTTTGGAAGAGACCCTCAGACCTTATGTATATCTACGAATATAAGTGGACACAGGCTTTTGAAATCCCCACAATGGCCGATAAACGTTGACAAAGGTGACTTTCACGTTACATCGTGAAGGAATGTATTGTATCGTACCATCAAACGAAATAAGAACCACTGGCAGAGGATTGAGAGGATTATTTCTGGAAAAATCAGAACATAATTGATATATACCTAAAGTCCTCCCAACAGCGTTGTGCTAGTTTTGCCACTTATAGTTATAACGACAAGCTTTTTACGCTACATCAACATGGCACAGAGAAGGAATGAATTGTATCATCAAAACTAAACAAGAACCACCGGCAGAGGATTGAGAGGATTATGTCAGGAAAAATCAGAACATAATTGATATATACCTAAAGTCCTCCCAACAGCGTTGTGCTAGTTTTGCCACTTATAGTTATAGCGACAAGCTTTTTACGCTACATCAACATGGCACAGAGAAGGAATGAATTGTATCATCAAAACTAAACAAGAACCACTGGCAGAGGATTGAGAGGATTATTTCTGGAAAATTCAGAACATAATTGATATATACCTAAAGTCCTCCCAACAGCGTTGTGCTAGTTTTGCCACTTATAGTTATAGCGACAAGCTTTCTACGCTACAACAACAGGGCACAGAGAAGGAATGAATTGTATCGTCAAAACTAAACAAGAACCACTGGGAGAGGATTGAGAGGATTATTTCTGGAAAAATCAGAACATAATTGATATATACCTAAAGTCCTCCCAACAGCGTTGTGCTAGTTTTGCCACTTATAGTTATAGCGACAAGCTTTCTACGCTACATCAACATGGCACAGAGAAGGAATGAATTGTATCATCAAAACTAAACAAGAACCACTGGCAGAGGATTGAGAGGATTATTTCTGGAAAAATCAGAACATAATTGATATATACCTAAAGTCCTCCCAACAGCTTTGTGCTAGTTTTGCCACTTATAGTTATAGCGACAAGCTTTTTACGCTACATCAACATGGCACAGAGAAGGAATGAATTGTATCATCAAAACTAAACAAGAACCACTGGCAGAGGATTGAGAGGATTATTTCTGGAAAAATCAGAACATAATTGATATAGGTATACCTAAAGTCCTCCCAACAGCGTTAAGCTAGTTTTGCCACTTATAGTTATAGCGACAAGCTTTTTACGCTACATCAACATGGCACAGAGAAGGAATGAATTGTATCATCAAAACTAAACATGAACCACTGGCAGAGGATTGAGAGGATTATTTCTGGAAAAATCAGAACATAATTGATATATACCTGAAGTAACTTCCTCCCAACAGCGTTGTGCTAGTTTTGCCACTTATAGTTATAGCGACAGGCTTTCTACACTACATCAACATGGCACAGAGAAGGAATGAATTGTATCATCAAAACTAAACAAGAACCACTGGCAGAGGATTGAGAGGATTATTTCTGGAAAAATCAGAACATAATTGATATATACCTAAAGTCCTCCCAACAGCGTTGTGCTAGTTTTGCCACATATAGTTATAGCGACAAGCTTTTTACGCTACATCAACAGGGCACAGAGAAGGAATGAATTGTATCATCAAAACTAAACAAGAACCACTGGTAGTGGATTCAGAGGCTCATTTCCTAGCAGAGAAAATTGAACCCTTATTTCGGAAAGAATCAGGTCATGCCTGCATTCATTACTAATATTAATACCCACTTCTAGTAGAAAGTTAGTTTTGACACGAATAGTTATACAGACATTTTTGAGGTATTTCCTTCCATTGCTTCAAGGTGTGAACAGTCGCACGATAAAAGGTGAAATACGAAGTGGAGTTTGTATGCACCGGAACGCACAGGAAGTAGGATAGAAGAAATGCACCTCTGAACCACCTGTTTGACGAGTTTAATCAAAAGGCTTCCAAAAGAAGAACTACGCACGGCTACAAGGCGGCAAGTCGTCACAGTGACCTAGAATGCGGTAGAAGGAAGGAACGAAAAGACAAGCCCCAACCCATCTGATGGCCTAGTTTCCTAAACTTTCGGTTATGGTTCATCAGCCTCTCAATGAGCATTTCTCTACCCCAACCATCCCCCGATTTATCTCCCCACTTCATTCTCTATTCTAATAAGCTTGAAAAAACCCCCTTCAATTTCTCCACCGTGTTATTTTCGAACAATGAAACACAGAGAAGAGATGAGGAGGCTTTTGATCTCTCGAAGCGAACAAATGCCCATCATCAACCTCCTGTAAACGGTCAATAGGGGAAAGTGCTCCGTAATGGCATACTGATCTTGAATCCCATAACTTAAAGTAAAACCCACAATAAAGGTACCATGATGCAGGAAACAGTAATGTTTCTATAAAACAAGATCTTTTCATGTCCATATTCCTCTTCTCAGAACGTCCTGAATGAAACTTTTAGAAACCTTCGGTTTTCTTTGGTTTAGTTGTAAGGATTTTTCTACCAAAGCCGAGATTTTCCGACCTTCTGCCCATCAACAACCCCTTACAATAAACGTCCCCGGTCAATGAAAAAAGAGCTCCAAAATGGCATACCGATCTTGGATCCCGCAATTTGAAATTACCTCTTCAATAAGGGTACCATAATGCAGTTAAGAACTTCCAGTAATGATTCTACACAAAAAGAACGTGTCTTGCCCATATTCCTATACTCAGAACGTGCTAAATGAAATTTCAGAAGACTTCAGGCCCTGGATGGCTCTTTGGTCAGGTTTTAGGGCTTTTCTACCAAGAGCCCATCATTGAGGGTTCGTTCCTCGTTCCGGGTTAGTATATCTATCAATTACCGGCGCTCAAACTTTGAAAGTTGTAACTAAATTTGAAAATTTTAAGGATTTTCGAAATTCATTAGTGCAGCTGCCTAGGGAATGAAACAACTAAAGATCGGCCACTGGGTTCAACAAAATCGAACAATAATTGCCAGATAAAAATGGGGAAAACCTAACAGAAGTTCCCGGTGAATAGGGGGAAGTGCTCGGAAATGGCATACTGATCTTGGATTCCATAGTTTAAAATAAATCGTATTATAATGAAGGGAAGAGCCTACACATACCTCAGAACATCCTAAATGAGGGTTCTGAGGACTTTAGGCGACCTGATACTCTCGGGTCAACCAAATGCAGGAGAGGTGCTTATCCAAACCACTTAATTTTATCTACAGGCAAGTGGATAGATTAGCAATACAACCCAAACATTTCTTACCAAAATCGAGGACTTACACAGCAAATCCAGAACTGTCTCAGCATATATGAACAGGACGATGAACTATACAGTGAACTGCCATATTATAAAGGGGCTGTGTCAAAACGGCTCAGTTTCCCCTTCTTTTGGAGTCGAAGCCTGTACGTTTTCGGTTGATTAAATACTGCAGCCGTTTTTTGCACCCCTTTGGAAGTCGCCGATGTGTGTTACGAGAACGATAATGGAAAGTGGAGAGCGGAACATCTTCGTCTTTTTATGCTTTTACTGTCTTCTCCTGGCGGCACTTTAAAAGTCGAGACAATTGGATTAGTAAGGTTTTATAGGGAGGGCATTGCTGTCAAGCCCCTCTTGTATTCTTCTCATTAACTAGTATAAATAAAATACAAAAGTAAAATTCTTTATTGAACATTTCCTTTGTGGATACTTAAGAACCGTACAAAAAAAGATTTTGATTGAACGTCGGCTACGTCACTGGAGGAAGGGAAGACAAGTTACTGAGCGAGACCCATTTGAAGAGCTGCTCCGTCGCTAAACCCTAGAAGTCCTTCAGCACTCCGCCATCTCTTCCTCGAGCCCCTGATGCACATTGAAGTGGCTCGTAGCACAGCGAACGCTAGTCTAGCTCTCAGCCATCCTCGGATTGCACCCTGTGGTCGATTCCATTTGTCTGATAGCCTTTCTGCTAACACCTTCACAAAAGCTACCATTTCAGGGGCAAAAACTCCATCAACTGAACACACCAGAGGAGTGAATGAAGCCCGACGTTCCTCGCAGGCACTCAGGTATTTTCGTTTCGGCTATGACAGGTCGAGAGACATATGAGGGATCATCTGTGTCAACTACACGGATATAAAACAATGCTTCCCTCTGTGCCTAGTGAGGTGCGGGAGAAGGGAGAATGAAAATCAAATGTAAAGGCGGGCAAAAGGAGGGTTTATTCAGTAAAAACTTACCAATAATTGAGAGGGGTCGGGCCAGAATAAAAGAAAGGTCGTGTCGAACGGGTCGCAAAAACGAGGCGAAAGGAGATATACTGTACGCGTGGTTTCGGTGGTCAAGGACAAGACTGCCGTCCTTCCTTTCCCCCTGTCACAGGATCAGTCAATCCCCCTTCTCCTTGTTCACTCTGTGGTCGGGTCATCCGCCTAATATGAACGTCACACTCCCCCCTGGCGAAAAAATTTGGGGTCATGTTGGGGACGGTTGATACCAAATTTTACAAAAAAAAAACCAAATTACCAAAGTTTACTGTTGGGAGGCATTCCTGGGGAAACCGTCCTGGCCGACTGGCCGTGCTGCCTGTTACAGTTTACATGTGGCTGAATCAAATGAGCCTTACTTTTGTTTTCAATGTACAGGTCAATGACAGGTGTGGGCGAAGTGAGTGAAAACCCCAGGGACTAACAGGTGGTGGGTGACTTTTAGCCTCCATGTGCAATTTAGGGGTGGTTTATGGGCTGATACCAGGAGTGGTGTGGCGTAAGGAGGATTTGTTACGGGGCGCAGTGGAAGCGTGCTGGGCCCATAACCCAGAGGTCCGTGGATTGGAACCACGCTCTGCTACCATGTGAGGTGCGGGAGAAGGGAGAATGAAAATCAAATGTAAAGGCGGGCAAAAGGAGGGTTTATTCAGTAAAAACTTACCGATAATTGAGAGGGGTTGGGCCAGAATAAAAGACAGGTCGTGTCGAACGGGTCGCGAAAACGAGGCGAAAGGAGATATACTGTACGCGTGGTTTTGGTGGTCAAGGACAAGACTGCCGTCCTTCCTTTCCCCCTGTCACAGGATCGGTAAATCCCCCTCCTCCTCGCTCACTCTGTGGTCGGGTCATCCGCCTAATATGAACGTCACAGCCTCCCAAACCCCTCGACATGCTAAGTCCCCTCTAAGGCCAGGTTGCATCTGATTTGGTTCTGCAATGATGGGCTCCTTACAACAGTTCCCCCATGCCGACTTCATTAGTTCACCGAGAACATCCCTAACTTCATTATGCATGAAATCAGGCCTCCTCTCTTGCAGCTTAGGGCATGTTCTATCGTGAACCCTCTGCTTCCACAACCGTCACAAGAAATGGGTAAGTTCACTGGTGTTCGCTTATACCGCACTGCTAGAGCATCTCGAAATTCACTCTGTGACAGGTCATAGTTGTGTTTCTCCAGTGGGAGTGCTGACAGCCAGCCAGAAACTTTGACTTTGGTCGTTTTGAGTACTCTTCGACCAATGCTTCTCCGTCTTTCTTCTGTGAAGTTTGCCAGAACTGAGCTTAACTGGATATCTCCTGCATGCTTTCTTTTCACAATTGCTTTCCGTTTTGCTTCTTCTAGTCGAGTTAGATGTGCATTAATATCAAAGCAAAGGCCAGTTCTGATCACCGCCAGTTAATCATTAATATTAACTTGTATAATATTAATCACCTAGGTTAATTTTGAAAATAATATCTTGTTCTACAGGTATCCACAAGCAATTTTGTTGCAGACAAAATTAAAGGCTGCTTTAAAAACGAGAGTCAGGTGTAGTTTATATACGATCGGTATTGAACTATGGACAGAACTGTGGTGTCACCTACCCTGTCACACTACTTGAGCCTGCAATTGGAATATACCTAGGAACTTCGCATGAGACTATGAGAGTATTATCCACGCTTCCGACTAGGCGACCTCTTCAACCTACCTTAGATATCCTCACGGGAACTAGGAATTCAAGGAGAAAAGCGCAGGCCAACAAAGATTTCGCTTACTCCCGAAGGTTCTTGTAGATACGGTACACGAACTCCACACTTTTCGTGCCAGAAGCCGGCACCTAACTTGCCGCCGGCCGCTAACGGAACCTGTTTTCTCCAACTTCTTACCTACGTCCTGTAATTTGCATGAAAATTTCCGACTTGGAGCTCGAAAAGGCAAAATGAAAGCTCGGTTGTAGCCACTCACTGAGTAGGTACATGATGGCTACTACCTACTAGAGAGGTAGAATCGCCTACTGACTCCTCCTATAACCGGCTTGGCTGTGATGTTTACCATAAACCCATCACTTATTCGTCAAAGTTGAATTTCTTCAATTGAATTTCCTTGGTCTTTTTCATAATAACGTCTATGATGTTACGTTACTCTAATTTATAGTTCTGATTTTAGAACCTTGTTAGATTAAAATCACCTAAAAGAGAGAGGGTTCGCCACACTTTTTTGCTCGAAACCTTTTCTACCAGCAGTGGTTTTTTTTTAAATATCACTCCATTTTATAATGATTTGCGAGGATGTGAAATACGGTCTACATTCGTTATCACATCATGTAGTGATGCGGGACGTGTTAGCGTTGTCCGAGGGTGACCAATTTTTTGAGGGGTACTTAGGTACCCAATGGAACAAAATGAGGGGGTAATAACTTCAAATAAAAAAAATCGTAAAATAAGGGAAACCCTAGTGGCCACCCAAGCCCACTAATGACGTCATTAGCTTACAAGAGACCACCTCTACATCTGTAATATATGACCGAAGTGATGAACTACTTATCTCACCAACATCTGGAGAGGTCAGTCGTTGGTCTGGCATGCCTCATGATAATTCTTCAGAGATTACGTATTCCAATTTTCCAACCTTAATTTGAAATAAATAACTGTTGTGTTCAAATTCTGAATGAAGACGTTTTCACTTGTTCGAAAAAAAAAAGTTCTTATCTCACGTATCTCCTCATCTTTAATCATTGAAGAGCCGAAGATGTAAGATCCAAAGCGACGGTTCTGAAAGGCAAATGAGGTATCCAGGAGATTTTGTCTAGTAACCAAGCACGTGTAGATGGTGCTCTGATTCTTCAGGCGTTCCAGCTCTGGAGCTCATTCGAATCTCGGATGATTTATGGATGCTTGATTACGTTTTGAAAAGACTCATCAAAAACCGAGTTCGGGTTGAAAAATCGGCTTCGGGAAAGAAAGGAGACGACGCCCATCCCTTTCCACAGACCGTTATGCCTTCTTGAAGAGGGCAATAAGATCGTTTGCCCAGAAGGGGCCTCGAGTGTATTAGATGATGGCCGGATAAGATGGCAGCGGGGAGCTACACCTGTAGAACTTCCGAACTGCCTTCCTTCGAAGAATGAAGGCCGAACAAGTGCATCTCTCTACTGGCTCTTCTTGTTTTCGGTCAAGAGGCCCAGTCATCCCATTGTTCAGAAAAATAATGAACCTCACCAGCACGCTCCTTATAGGTGTGAAAGTAGAAGC
Source organism: Apolygus lucorum (assembly GCA_009739505.2). NCBI lineage: Eukaryota > Metazoa > Arthropoda > Insecta > Hemiptera > Miridae > Apolygus > Apolygus lucorum. Next base: position 41,806,360 of record CM019170.2, on the reverse strand, counting down.
TACTATTCTGGGTAGGCACGGAAATGTTGATTTATAGCAAAACAAATAAAATTGTTACATTAAATTACTATAAATTGAAGTGCAGCCATTTTGGTAATGATAATTAATACTAGATCATGCCATTTCTTGTTCAACTCATCGAATGAACAATGAATCCATAACCATCCTACATAGGGCAGAAAAAAGAATTAACAAAAGTAGGTACCTACTTAGCACCAGGTAGCTCCTCTGGAGAACTGTAAGAACAGTTATTCTATCCAAAGTAGGAGGTAAAAGGAACTAGAAAGTAGTGTACAGTAGGACTTCCGTATTATAGGACGGATACATATTCAGCAATTTTTTTCAACATTGGGGTAATCTATGATTGGAAGAATACTTCCAAAATCTTCCTTAGATCTGAGTGAAACAGTAGAGAACTGCAGTTTTCTATTGCCCAACCTTCATAGCCTATGAGAACCACCATTGTGTGAAAGTAGTTACTATTACTACAGAGCAATTCATTCCGAGTTGTTCTAGCTGTTCCCGCAATTACGCGAAACTTCGCCTCATCACGCTGCGTACGGTAGCGCTGCAGTCACACAATCACTAGAATAACAAATCTTAAGATTATTACTTGGTGACGATAACTGTCAGACGAAGGTCAAGAACCTCTCGCACCATACTCTGATGTCAATAGTACTTCCTGCGTGATATAATACGCGAAATGAATCGTAGAAGAGGAATGATAAGGATGTCTGTGGGATAGTGAAACAAGAGACTGGAGAAAGTCCCCCTCAGGAGGACACGGTTTCCTGGGTGTGGACTTAACTCAGGTCGTCTTGCAGTCCAGCCGTACTTCCTCAGGTGTATCGTGATGTCATCAGAATATTCACACACCACTGGAAGACTGGAACTGAAACACTGGATCTCCATCATCCATGGCCCGAAAATGTATGTAGGATGTAAAACCAAGACATAAGACTGGTGATTCGTTATTCAGGGTGTCCGAGAATCTAATTTTGGGTCATTCCCAACAATTTTCATGTGGATCTATCATTTTTGTGTTTTTGTCATTGTTTTAAGTAGTTTTTCAAACACCCTATTTCTAACACCCGGAAACTATAAGAGGGAGGTATCTCAGTTCCTTTGTAAAAGCGTTACTTTAACAAATTAAACTGTAAATTTAAAAAAAGAACTTAACATTTTAAAAAAGCGGCGTTCTATGCAAAAAAAAGCTTTTGATCGGAAATCACACAAAAAATTATTCCATGGGTTTTTAGATATATTTTTAAAACAACCAGAACATTATACTTGCAAAAGCATTCTTGGCCTTTATTTCCTTGAGGATAGTAGGTAAACAATGTTTACAAAGTGTATAGTTGAAGTATTGTGTGGCTTTCAAGTTACTATAAGAAATATTTTATGATGGAGCATGTAAGTTTTGACCGAATGAGGTGAACAAACGCTCCACACGGATAAGAGATTGAAGGATCATCGAGAAGGAATGCAGGACATAACAACAACGACGACGTGGGGATTCGTCGAAGTACTGACGCCTCGTCCCAGTTTCAGAATGAAGAATACCCGCCCTGTTCCCACTTTCTCCCGCCTTCTCTTCTGAGTGGAAAATCCCAGATGCACATAGCGTGGGTTTTTCAGTGGTTACGACGGAAACGGATTATTATTGCGCAGGTTTGTAGATGATACAACCAAGGGCAATATAGCTGAGCAGAAGCTGAAGGGGCTACAAAATAAGGGGAAAGCATCAAAAGTGGACACTGTACCAGTAATGGACACTTTGGAAAAAAAGTTGTAGAATAAGGATTTGGGTTGAGCTGGGCACTTGATCTTTTTTGGATTCACTAGAGTAATATCCAATTAAACGTGAAGAACAAGAAGAAAACGTTAGGGTTAAGGGAAAAAACAATGACTCAGCATCAAAACAACCAGCCAGTGAGTGTAGTGATTTCGTGCAGGACGTTGTGACAAATGCTAAGGAAAAGAAGGTAAGTTTTAAGAAATATTCATATATAATCTTCAAATATTTGTGCCCATTGGTTTGAATAATCACTTCAGTAACCAATTAGATGATTTTCCGGCCGCTTAACTTCGTTTATGTTGGTAAACTGGGCTTTTTAAGCATGTCCGCTTCTAGTGCAGCAAAAATGTTGGATGCTCTAGTAGTTGACACCCCTGTTCACTACTGGCGCATCTTCCCTTTTCGAGAGAGGTTATTTTTTTTATTTGCCACTTATTCATTTACATTGCAACTAGCTCACAATACGATTTTCAAATGAATCTAATGTTGAGGACCAGAGGCGGACAGGGGTGTCCTCTACTAGTACAAGAGATGTCCACTACTAGTACAGAGGTATCCTCTACTAGTACATGAACTGTCCTCTACTAGTACTCACTTTATTCTTCTATTTGAATGGCATTTTTGGGGGATTTTCTATTGATTGTTTATTTTTACTTTCTTCCATAGCAAAAATGATGCACAGAAGAAAAGAGGAGGGAAAAAGAAAATTCAAAATTACTCCCAAGAACAATTAGATCAGGCGATAAGGGATGGATTACAAGAAACGGGTTCTTGTAAAACAATTTATCTTAGCATATTTTAAAATTTTCTGTGAGTTCAGTGCCTTGCAACAATTTGTTCCATGTGTTTGTATGATTGAATAAATGATTATAGATGAATATGAACCAAATTTTACATTGTCTTGTTGATATATACCACGTGTCCACTACTGGGTCATCAACTGTCCACTACATCGACATTCAAAACTTTTAGATGTCCACTACTGATGTATTCTATTATTCCACAAATTTTGACTCTATTTCCTCAAAAATTTATAAAATTTGTGATTCCATCGATTAAAATCAATGAAAAATGTCTGAAGAACATGCAGACACCCAAAAAACAGTTTTAAAGCTAAAAATGTATGAGGAAACACAAAAAAACGCACACGATTTTCTTAACATGTCCACTACTGGTGCTTTCCCCTTACATGAATGTTATGTACTAGTGAAGGTTAAATAAATTTGGGTCCTAGAAAATCAGACAATTGTGCGGGCCAGTGCCGATGAGTTCCACTAATGTTGGACTGAAAGTTGTCTGTGCGCGTGCGTAAACGCAAATTCATTTGCATTACGTCTCTTCAGTTCTAATTGTAAAAAATCGGCTCAAATTCTGGTGGTTTCTGGTTCAGGCTCCAAGATTGCATTTGGATCAGTAAACCACCTACAGCACTCAGGAAGAGCAGAAAAACATTACAAGTTGCTATTTTATTGCTTACTTACAGTTTGCCTCATAAATCAGTTCCTTTCATTTCAGTTTTCATGTACACAAATGGATGTACTCTGAGAGCTCATGCTGACACAGAGACACTAATTCAATCAGGGAAAAAGTATGCCGAGCAAGAAGTACCTATGTAAGATCTTAGGGATATCACAACATCACTTAGAAAAAACCTTTTGTTCCCTTGTAAAGTAACGTTGAACACAGGGAAGAGGCAAGACCGGCTAGTTACACCTTTTCAGAATGATCTCCACTGAAAAGAGAAACGACAACGCAAGAAATTCAATGGCTTCAAGGATTCTTAACGTTAGAGTGACTCTTCCATCCTAGCTTATCAAGTTCCCATCTCTTCTAATTAGCGGTTTAAATGTTAATTTGAAGAGAGAAACCGGACAGACCGTCACAGTGCAAAATTAACGACGATTTATAAGATTTCAGTGATAAACGGTTAGCTGTTAGCAGCGTTTAACAGTTGAGCAGCCTCAATGAATTGCAAAAGACCAACGGAATTTCTTCCTCTTCAGATGGTATCGACTCTCAAATAGGGTAGTTACCTAGTTGTAATTACTCGATAAGGCTTTATTTTTGCCCGTATTAGGAAGCCACAGGCCCTCAACCTTCGTGTGATGACTGCAAATTCAGTACAAGCTGTTAAAGCCGATTTTGTGATGTATGGCCTTCATGAGATCATTCGAATGAACTGTTTGGTACTGAGGTAGTTTAAAGTAATGATATGTCATCTAGAAAAACACTTTGTATAAAATGGGGATGGGTATCGTAACATGAGTATCGTGGCATATTTCAAAATATCAAGTATCGATACTTTGGGGTCACCAAACCCCAAAGTTTGGGGTCAATATTACCCAATATTCTCAAGGAAAATATTTTTTCATCATTATTTATTCATTTCTTACTATCAAGAGTCAGAGTCCTATTTACACAATTCTGTAAATTATTAATAACTGTGAATATATTGACATAGATATGTCTTTTGGCTGTAGGTTATGACAAAATAAGCGTGATCGTGATCAAAAATGAAAACATTTCATTTTATATTTTTGAATTTTACGAGTAAAGGCTTTATGGCTATGGTTACAAGCTAATGCCAAACAAAGGAGAAAGAGTATCTACGCTGATCTGATCACTCAGCTGATCAGTGACCACTCAGGCGCCTTCAGCGTTCTCCATTGACCCGCCCTCTCAAATTTCAGGTTCCTGCGTTCAACAGGAGAGGAAATGGCCTGAGAGATCACTCAGCTGATCAGTGACCACTCAGGCGCCTTCAGCATTCTCCATTGATCCGCCCTCCCAAATTTCAGGTTGCTGCGTTCAACAGGAGAGGAAATGGCCTGAGAGCTCACTCAGCTGATCAGTGATCATCAACTTTGATGATGTATAGAAGTATGTATCGATTGACCCTGCCTCTCAAATTTCAGCTTCCTGCGTTCAACAGCATCAGAAAAAAAAACGTTGCATTGTTTTGTGTGTCGAAATTTTGGAATGACCCCCAGAACTAAGACGTATCCATGTCAAAATGTAGTAGGTAACTAAGTTGTTTCTGTAAAGTACAACGTTTTTCTTGGATATCAAACTATCGTATTTGCGAGTAAACTAGGTATTCCATTACGTTACTAATCACGCTGCTCTAGTCCAGAAAATGAGGAAGTGACTTTTTCTTAGCAATTAACGAAAAAACAAAAAAACAATTCGAAGTTTTGGTTTAAGTGATTTCACTTCATACTATATCACCTACTGTTTCTTATCTTACCTACAAGTTCAATAGATGCAATATACAAGTAAATTATATTGTAAATAAATAATTGACAAAAGACATATCTATGCATGAGTTTTTTTTTATGCAAGCATATGCAAGCGGTAACATTTTTGATATAAGAATGGGATCCTGTTGTCTTACTTTCTGCGAGAGGAATAGCCAAATTCAAGCTTAACATCGGTGTAGCAAACAAAACAAGAAAGTTATGATCGTGAAAATAGAAATTTTTGGAACGACAAATATTGAAAATTCCGAAATATTTTAATTTGAAAGTCATAACTGGGAAACCTAGTAGTAGGTACGTACTCATATGCGAATTCATTGTTTTTCTTGAAATTATTTGTTCTCAAAATGAGAGTCAATACTTAGGCCCGTATGCAAGAACGCTCCTTTAATAAAAGGCCTCCTTAAAGGAGCTATAAGGAATCCTTTTATTCAAGTTGGTATGCAGAGAGCTCCCTTTACTACTGATAACAGCTCCCTTTAAGGAGCCTTCCTTTTACCTAAAAGGGATCCTTAAAGGGGGCCTTCTACGTTCCTTTCGCGAATTTCTAATGCAGAGATCTTCCTTTAAGCCTTCGTAATCTGCCGTACGGCAAATCGATCACGAATTATAAGGAAGCCTTTTAATTAAAAGGAATGTTCCTAAAGTTGTAAGGCTGGTCGCGAGGTACCTTATAGCTCCCTTTTAGCTTCAAGGATCTGGTTTTGTGAATATTGGTTTGTGAATTCGATTTTTGTGAATATTGTTAAGTGAATTCGGAAAAATTCGAATTATCATTGTTATGAGGAATTCTATTATAAAACCTATTTAAATTTTGAAAATGGTCACAACTCGTCTACAATCAGTAGTATTCCACTATTCTTCAGGAAAATGCCTTTCACTGTAATTAAAAGATCGGTAGATATGTTGGTGTTGGGAAATTCGAGGTACCTAGGTATTTCATTAAGATAGATAGGTAGTTCAAAGAGATACCTTTCGAATTAAATTTTCGAATTAATTACCCTAAAAAGTAGGTACCGGTGAAATCCTTCCTAAAAAGGCTGATCGCAAGGTACCTACCTACCTTCCTTTTAGCTTCAAGGAACAAATTGGGAAATTCGCTCATAATGATTGCAGCATGTGCTGTATGTACTTCACAACATAGGTAGAGAAGACAAAATTCCTGATATTGAATGAACTGACCTTCGAGGTGAAATCACCGTACCAGCACATGCGCCTTTTAATCGAAGAGGTGCAGCAATCAGAGCTGCCTTCTTCCAAAGGCACTTTATATAACTGAGTTAATTTTTGTATAATATTTGTATGAATTTTTATGATTGTATTTTTGTATTGACTTCAGGTTTGATAAATAATAAATTCATTTCACCAGTTAAAACCTTATTTTATTAATTAAAACTTATAACACATAGTTAATCTTAGGTATAAAATATATAATTTGCTAATTTTCATTCCAGCCCATCTTTTTCAAAATAGCGATCTTCTTTTTTTTTGTTTTCACATTATCCCAGCACTTCATGAGTTGGGCTACGGTTCTCTGAAACAAAAGGAATTTTTCACAATGAGGAACGCATTTCTCTCGTGATGATCGGTATCCTACGTTATAAAATACGAGTAGGTAGTATTCATTCATTCTACCTATACCATGGGCGCACAGAACACGAGTCCCAAGTATCCAACTTATGTTATTTTTGAAAAGCTCTCGTATCACTCTGATAGAACGAAAAAAAAACGAACACATGTCGTGTTTCCAAAATTTGTAATAATCATTTTATGGCTTACCTTGGTATGAGCTGGTTCACTGTTGAATTTCATTGCGATCTCTTCCCATGCAGTTTTTTTCTCACAATTGGAGACTGCATCCGATTGCTTGTTCTCCATAATGTTTTTCTTTTCCAACACCATTGTCATCAAGTACCTACTCGGTTTCCCCCCTGTCAAACCGTTTCCTTTTCGCACTCATTTTTTAATTTTACGATGAAAACAAGAAGCAGAAACAGCGAACAGCGCAAGCACGAACAGCGAAATGAGAAGACAATAATGCGACCAACGTATTTCGAAACAACTGATAAGGAGAAAGGTAGTCTGCAAGAAGCTCTAGTAGCTAACTGTTCCTTAAACGATCCTTTAATCGGAAAGGTTCCCTTTCCGGATAAGGGTGATCTCTGCATACCGTTTTTAAAAGGGACTTCCTTTTAGCTTCCTTCTAGCTTCCTAAGGAAGTTAAAAGGAAGGAACGGTCCTTTTACTAAAGGAAGGTTCCTGCATACGGGCCTTAGTTGATTCAAGGGAGCTGGGGACAGGTAGAAAAGGGTTCCACCTATCCATATGGTGTCACAGTCCAGTCCCGGATTATCTTAATACCAGTGACCAGTCCTGGTCACGTTATTGTCTTAAGAAGTTTCCTAGAAATCCCAAGATGGCCGTTAGGGATCAGGCTAGTTTTTAATGCGAAAGATCTCCTCCCCCTCCACCAGAGCATGAAGGTACCTGCATGAGCGAATATTCTGGGAAAAGTCGAAATAACTGGTGATTTTACAGCCCCCTCAATGTCTGAGATGCTCAAAGTACAAGAAACAATGTTGTGGAAACCCTGGGATTCTGGGTAGGGCCTAGGCCGGCCGCACACTGCAGCAAACAATCATCTTCAAACGAAACATTTTGTTTGAGGCAGGTAGAAAAGTCGAGGAATACGTAGAAGTAGTGGGGGGGGGGGGGTCCGCATACCTGGCCGGGCATAAGGTTGCCGAACATTTTGCCCGCCAGGCAATGTTTGTCGATGTGTGGTAACTTCGTTTGCCTCAACCAAAGTAGGATTTCGTTATTTTTCCCTCTATTGTTGCTAACTAATCCATTTCGCTTGATTATTCGGCGTATTTATTAATTTAGCAATATTAGGTACCATCTACTGGTGTTGTATTGCAACTATAGATTTTGGTTTTCATCCTAACGTAATTAATTTATTATTGTTTAGATGGATTGTGACGCAGAAAAATTGATCGCTGCCGTAGTCACGGCCAATAATTTTCAACTTAATTTTTTTTTTTCAAATTTTAACCTTTAATGACCAATGTCAAAAGAATTTTTTTGTTTTTAAATTTAACTTGTAAGTATTTATAATTTGTAAATTCAACTATAGGTGGAAAGAATGTAATTTGATTCTTCTTGTTATTTACTCGAGTTGTCATCACTCACCTCAATGCCACAAATAATTTCTCTTCTGGTGAAATCGCCTTTCGGAACGAGGTATCCTGCTTTGAAATATCTTCTTGGATCAAGCCCAACAAAAAATCGAAACTTTCCACAGTCATTGGAGCGAAATTTTTAAAATTTTCTGGGAAACGCCTCAATTCAGAAATTGAGTTTTTTAAAGAATCAGTGTTAGTTCTATGTTAATTGAGTGGAACCCAATATCTTCTATTGTTTAAATTTAAAAACATTTGCCACAAAGTAGGAATCATTTCATCAATCTATTGACATTTCGAATTTTCAATTTTCAGAAGACATTTCGAATCAAACTGAAATTAAATGGATAATGGAAAGGAGTAGGTAGGCAGGTAGGAAGAGTGAGTGCTAATCCGACCCCGGTGTTTGCGGAACTCGCCTCTTCCAAGAATGTTTCGTAGTGTGAGCCCAAGTGTGCAGAGAATGAGGGCAAACAGTCATGATTAGTTTGGTCGCAACCATTTTGTACCGTTTGCAAACGTTTTGTTTGCTGCAGTGTGCGGCCGGCCTAAGGAAACAGCATGTGCAGGTCCAGGTACCAAGAACCTGTCTTTTCCTAGAATCGCCAAGAGCAGCCACTTGTGTGTGAAGTTGAATATACTCGACTCTCGGGACTGAATAGGAAACAATAAGTCCATTCATCCAGTATGAGTTAATGAGCAAATTTTATCAAAAAATGGTTAAAAAAAACTCCATTCTGGAAATTTTGTGACCATTCCAATTGCTTCATTTTTCTTGAAAATTCGATAACAAGTGAGCTTATGCCGTACAATGAATTAGGCATCTTTTGACGTAAAAACATTTGAAATTTGGAGAAAATACCCACTTCAAATTTTATTGAATATTTCCTCCATAATAATAATTAATTTTATCCGAGTTAAGACCCAACAGCCTCCCTACCTTCTTCGTCTTTTCATTTTTGAGCCATTACGTTGAATTGTCCGCGAGAACTATACCGATATTTAGAAATATCGGGGTGTAGTTCGTTATCCGCCCCCATTTTGTTCTCTCTTTTGCAAGCACACCCGACCACCTTTTTCATTTTTTTAGGAGTGTTCCGTAAACTAGATTTCATCTTCTTGAGCACAATCGTGACGAATTATAATTTTTGATTGGTTAAGATTGGGAAATTAGGTGTTGAAAAAAGTGGGGGCGAATACCGAACTATTTCTCTAGTGAAAAAGTTCGGTATGCGCCCCCACATAGTTAATAATGGAAAACACAACATTTTTGGTTTAAATAATTCATTTATTAATATGATTATTACTTCTGACACATATTGTGGTGTTGTATTATTCTATGGTTGGGTCATACAAATTCTTGATGCAGTCCAAAAAATGCTCAAATGGAATTATGCCCATTGACTTCACACATCTCCTGCACAAAAACCCCTATCGCTTCTCGAACGTTGACCTACGGTCGGAAGTGATTTCACCGCTACAGTCAACATCGTTTTTATTTTATTTATGAGCATCGCATCTCATCCTCTTAACTTTCGATCAAAGTTATTCTCTGCCTCACCAGTTATCTCTCCCAAGAAAACGTCCCAGGCCGAATCAATGCAATTCGGTCGTGGGGGCGGTTATCGAACTTTTTCTCTGGGGAAATAGTTCGGTATACGCCCCCCACTTTTTTCAATGTCTAGTTTCATTGCTTGGAGTATTTGAAAACATAAGTGCGGTATATTATTCATACAGTACATGAAATCTAGTTGACGGAACACTCCTCAAAAATTGAAAAAGGAGGTCGGGTGTGCTTGCAAAAGAGAGAACAAAATGGGGGCGGATAACGAACTACACCCAAATATCGGATCAAGAGTATAGATATCCGAAAATATCGGATAGTGCAGTATCGATACTAAAATATCGAGTATTTGTACGACAGTACCTATCGAAATTTTAAAATATCGGATATCGATACCCATCCCTAGTATGAAAAAGGTGGCAAATTGTGGTAACTATGATGTGCCAACCGAACTCTGGACTGTTTAAGTCCACTCCGGTATTTTGGTGGGTTTCAAGTGAAGGCCTCGATTAGTAAATCGTTAGTCCTCAAAAAAACATTAACAAATTAGGGTGTTTTATTGAAACCATCCAAGACACCAAGATGGCTGTAGATAGAGGAGGGTTTGGTTGGTACAATAAAACTACCATAACTGGCACAGTGATTTGCGAGGATGATTAGCATCATTCAGCTGTAATCGTTCACCCAGGCGACGTAACTTACTACCAATTACGTCCTGTGGTTCCAAAGAAGCTGAGAGCAGAAATTCAGCGCTTTAGAATGAACAGCTGAGGCTGTGTACCAAATTTTAGCGCTCCTGGATGGATTGGAGAAAAATCATCTCTAGGCTCACACAGCTGGTCTGAAACCGTTTTGTTCGTTGCCCATCCAGGCATCAGAAGACTACTGATTTGCTTGATTCCGAGTTGGCCAACTTCAAAATGAACAACGGATCGGAAAGTAGTCAACTTACCAAACACCAACGGAAAGACAACCCTACAAAAACGTTGTTCACCCCTAATCCAAACCTTGCGTAAGCCAACCAATCAATTACTCAACGCAGTTCATTTGTACTTCATATCATTAGCGTTTCAAATCGAGAATGTTTTGCGACCTATCGATCGGTCGTTTCCTTCTGTATGCGTTCTTTGGGGACCTTATCAGGTTCAGGGGCTTGCCAAGGGAAATGAGCTTTACAACACCGTGTTCTGTAACGTTCATGACCCGATCATTAGAACTTCAACGTGCGTTCTTTGACGTGGTCAGCGAGTTCCGGTCGCAGAAACCATTGATTAGCCAAAGTACGTGTTTCCAGTAGCTACGTTGCACTTCATATCTTTGTGGGTCAACTGTGAGTTCCCTTATTGCCATTACGTAGGTGCTAATCGGAGATCGGACCTACTTGCTAAACGCCGGAATAAGCTCTTTGATCGGAATAAGAAGATACAATTGGCCGGAGCTGCGGGTTACCTATTACTACGTAAGTGGATTTGAGTTTAACGTTAATAGACATGTGATATCTAAGTTTCTATGGTTCAGCTTTCTGTTAAAGTTATAATACTTCCTTCCGATTCCATTGGCTAGAAGCTTTTTTTCCACATCCTACAATGACTTTTCTTTCAGGTTCCACTTTTCGTCATGTGTTGTGAGGTCTAGATTCCATAGTAGGTAATATTAATGCTCAAATTTTCAATGAAAAGCTGTGGATCTCTGGATAAGTGGGTTTTGGAAATTCATTTGGGACCACTTCATCATGCTAAAGGTATTTTCCGTATTGTAACATTCAGCCCTCGACCTAGTTATGTATTATTTTATGGGTATAACAATCACTCTACCCCCCCATATAAAAATTTACCGTATTTTTCCGTATCAATTACGTATTTTATGAAGTGTTAATTTGTAGCATCAAATAAAATTAAGATTAACCAGGAGAAGAATTGTGCTTCCATATACAGGGTAATGTTTTATATACCCCAAAATATGAAATATTAAGCAAAAAAGTCTGCCAAGTGGGTATGGCACATAGCTTCCTCGTATTCATAACCCGATTGTATTGTATTTGTATGATCCGATGCATAATAGTTAATCTCAAAACATTAATCTCTAAGTGCCTTCCACTACCCTCATAGGGGACCATCTACACGCTAATCTGAACAATCCTGAAAAATTTAGACGTTTTGGCTGTTACAAGGAATTCACGTTTGCGCATGCGCAGTGCCTACAATTAGTCCGGGGGTAATGATTTATATAGGAGACCATCTATAACCTAATCTGCATAATCCCTGAAAATTTTATTGAAATCAGATGAGATATGTAGAAGTTATGGCAGTGGCAAGGATTTCGGTTACGGCTACTATCAATACGGGGGTAATGATTTCCATAGGGGACTATCTACACACCAACCCGCACAATCCCTGAAAATTTTATCGAAATCGGATGAGAATTATAGAAGTTATGGCTGTGGCAAGGATTTCATGACAAACACACTGACAGACAGACAGACACGGAACCAAAATTGTTCAGAAAGGTCTGAAACGTAAAACGCGAAAAACGCGAGTGGAAATTTCGATTTTGGAAAACTTTTTTTTCAACCTTGAAAAGTGAAAACAAAGCTTACACTGCCATGGTAGACTCAGAAGCAAAACTGAGGAACGAAGAAATTGTAAATATTGAAAATAGTAAAAATCTGAGATTATTTACTTCATAAAAACATGATTTTTTTGGCACTAACCTCCCAATTGTGTATTTACGTGAATATATATTTCAAAATGTTGTTTTCAGAATCTTCAAATCGACGATGTTATGGCAACAAGACTTATCAAGTTTGGGGTAACGTTCCAGGAGACTATCAATACCGTTCCTACCATCAACTCAATCAATCATTCATCAGTCATCAATTCCAATCAGCAGCAATATGTCGTATCAAAAATGTTTTATTCCTCCGACGAGCCATCAATCACAGATCCATAGGGAAAACACTTTTATAGTACTCGAAATGCAGAGGAACTTGATGATCCAAATAAAAAGATATTGAGCTGAACTGATTTTCCTAACTACAGAATTTACCAGAATGATCCTGTGCCTGTCTGCCGTCAACAAAAACAGTTATATTGAAAATGGCCGTCATCTAACATGTTGATAACACACTTCTTCATTCGCGATGTTTATCTTTCGCTATTTTAGCTGTTTCAAGGGTGTCAATCGTCTAATCAACCTTTACCGACCAATGAGCAACAAAAATACAGTGACTTGATAATTTCGATATACACATAGATATGAGGTTGCCATAACATTGTCGAAATAAGGAAAGCATTTTCGAATCTCAAAAGCTTGATTAATTGAATTAGAATCTCATTCAGCTCTGCTATTAATAAAGGTGGCATGTGAATCCGCTCCCAGTATTCATGCAACCTGTAGAGCCAGCTAGGAACTCCCTTGTATTATCACTGTATTATTTTGTAGCAGCAAATCACGTTTCTTTGGATCGCGTTTCAATAAATTTTGTTACGAGTAATTTATTAAGACCACCGATAATTGCACAGACATTACCTACTCAAGTAAACTGAAAACCACGAATATTTTGATGGTTAATAAAACGACAAGAGACATTTCGTGTATTTGCAAGTAGATGAGCAATTTGTGGTGAAATGCAAGAAACAGCTCCTCAAGCAACTAGTGTTTACCACAGCCATAACGCTAAATCTAGCCTAAGTGTTTATTTAGGTCATATGAAGAACAAAAATAGTAAAAATTCGAGCAAAGTCAATAAAAGCAATTCCTTACTGGCTGCCTTCAAAATTCCTGTAAAAGCGTTAGCAGACTCCAAAAAAGATTGAAGGAATTACGGATGAAGCAGTTTGAGTTGTCCCCAATCCAGAGGCCAAAATTATGTTACTTACGTCTGACGATCATCGGCGGTGATTTTGTAGGACTTACCTGGAAGGAAAGAGAAATAAAATGAATAATCTTGAAGTCAGTTATAGTTATAGCACTCCACTTATGAATTAGGTAAGAAACGAGACAAATAAAATAAGAATAATGTCAGCTTTATTGGGATTTGGGTCCAACAACAAAATCCTCCTCTTTCACCAAATTTTCGAAAAATTTATTTTCTTCATCAGGGCTCAGAGGATGAGTTTAGGTTTGAACATCAAACCACGGTCGGGAACGAAGAGGTATAAACCAGGAACACTAATCATTAAATTGGTGTTGAAAAACTTGACTACCAATACTTAATTTGATGTTCGTTTGATGTTCAAACCTAAACTCATCCTCTGAGCCCTGATGAAGAAAATAAATTTTTCGAAAATTTGGTGAAAGAGGAGGATTTTGTTGTTGGACCCAAATCCCAATAAAGCTGACATAATTTACTTCGGGTCGATTGTCATACACTAAAATAAGAATAACTTTCGGAAAGAAAACCTTAAAATGAACATTTACAGTTTTATAAAGTCAATGTTAGTTATTTTCAGGACTAAAGTGGACAAGAAAATCTTACGATTTTGATTGAAGTTTCAGTCATAACGTCAGTCCTAAAACATCGATTTTTTAGTACCTATTGGATGTAGGTTCCTGAATAATTTATTGCTGATTTCACGCCGACGTGTACAGCAGAAGCCACAGCACGCCCATCGTTATAAACCAATACAGTCAATCAATATTTATAAACATATTTGCATAAATATAGTGAAAGTAGCGTCCATAAAGGAGTCAACTTTAAATAAAATTTCTGCTGAAGTTAGTTGATTAGTTAGCCACGAAGCTAAACAGTAAAAGTATATAAAATATACTTATATTAATGTAAGGGACCTCTTGTCGGCAAAGCTGATTTCGAGGAGAAGGCTAAAAATTGGAAGAGGGTCGAAAGTATCGATTTTTCACTTTCTATCGATTATTGATCCTTGGACCCTTTAGAACCCAAGTGTATAGGCCTGAAAGATCGAATCGAATCGAAAGTAACCTAAATAAGAAAATATCGATTTAAGAATCTAAAAATTTAAGCTAGCATTTTGGAGTTTACGGTCGTTTTTCTCTGAATCCATTTTTTCTGTTATAAAACACTGAAATACTGCAGCTTCGTCATTTTTTGAGCTACAAGGATGCTTTTGGTCTTAAATTCTTCATAAATCTATACAGATTGAGAAAATAGCAATAACTCCATTTCGACGAACGCCGACAAGAGGTCCCGTTTCGCTTTCCGCCTCACTTTGCGGAAATAATTTCCGCCTCATTTTACTATATTATAGTAAAATTTACGGATACGGAAAAATGTATTAGGGTGGAGTGGGGCAATTGCGACCCAAAATGTCAATAGTTCAACTTTGATCCTCTGTAACTTTCCTTTGAAAACGCTATTTTCACTTTTTTTTAATGAGTAGCTTATTTTACGTAGATAACGATGCACTCTTCAAATTGTACAAAAGATTTACTTCTCATGGTCCAAACTGTGTTTTTCAAAATTCCGACCGACTTCCGCATTTGCCCCACTAATCGGGGCAAATGCGGAAACGGCCTGCGAATCCCATAAAAACATTTAGTTGCATTAATGGGGTAAATGCAAACAAAGCCCATTTCAATACGAACAGAACGCTATATTTAATTTTTGGTTTATTATTTTCAATAATGAACCTTTGGAATCGACCAAGAAAAAAAAAATTTTAACACCCCCTCAAAATTTGATGGTTTACGTTTCAAGGTACGTAGAATCCAAAAATCGAATAAAAATTTGGCCGTCCGTCCGCCGTACGCGGCACTTTTGCCACTTAGCATTGACCGATTTTGATGAAATTTGGTATGTAGGCTCCATTTGGGGTCTAGTTGTGCCCCGAAGCTTTTGGTTGATGTAGGTCACTTCTAAGGGTTCCAAAATCAATTTTGAAATTTTGAAAACGCCCTAACTCAAAAAATTTCGATATAAAGGTATGGTTTTTCCTTCAATTTAAGATTCTATAGAATTTTTAGAATTTTTTGAGACCAGGCGGAGCTCTGTAGGACAAACCGTTCGCTCCCTACGAAAATTTAAGGGTTTTTATTGAAATATATATATATATAAATCAAAACACGAGTGTGAATCGCAAAAGAGGCCTAATCTCCGTTCACATTAGAGCTGACCAAAATGCGATCGATGGTTGGTGATTTTGATTTTTTCTTTTTTTCTTCATATTGGATGGTTGGTGATTTTGTAGACGAGTGATCTATATAAAAATAATAAACCATTGTGTAATAATTTGCAGCGTTTTTTCTCCTCCACTTTTTTATGACCAATGAGCCCGCCTTTTCCGACAGGTAAGGGTTACCAACATAACTGGGTACACATTGAGAAGGTTTCTGAGGCAAGGCGCTCAAATGGCGCCATTTTCAAAACCATTTCCGCATTTGCCCCATTTCCAAATTTACCCCACTCCACCCTAATCGTGTTGTTTGTTTCAAATGAAATAAACCAGGACCTTGATCGAGAAGTGCATGTGCAAGTGCATTTGGGTTAATATATCAATTCAATAATTTTTTGTTAAAGTTATTCATTGTGAGGAAACTATACTGTTAAATTAACAGTTTTTTTTTAAATGTAGACAGACAGAGAACTACTTTGTTTTATATATTTCGTTCCTCATAACGGGAAATCCCGCAATCTTTAGAATCCTTACATCGTATTGCAAATTAAAAGCCAGCCGAGCGATAAATCCAGGCGCCTCACAGTTGAAGGCGCGCGTTCCTTATGAATATTTCAATTAGCCCTGCCCGGGAAACCGTTGGTTTTTAACGAAGCGTTCCCACAATGATCAAAAAATCCTCTCGGCGAAAGAGAAATTTAACAAGTACTGGAAGACATGGAAACTCCTCTAAAGAGTCCATTGACAGCAAATTTATTGTCAACAAAACACGCGTCTGAGATGTCAAAGGGTTTTTGAGACGAATCTAATTCTGTTTTCATTTTATAAATTTTTTTTGTAGAATTTCAATGTCTTTTAAAAAGTTGGGTATGATCTCGGGGTATGTACCACTGACAGTTTTGATAATCATCCGCTTCAATTTTCTTCTCGGGAGTGTTATAAATTTTATTTGACCATCAACAAAGATCGATGATATCACAAATTGTAATAAGTATTTTCTCAACACAACAAAACCTAATCACTAACAAACTTCACCACATGATAATCAACATCGTGTCGAGTGTGTCAGACTCTGCCTTCTTCTTCTTTCTCTTCTTCTTCTTTACTTCTCTCTCCCAGTAAGATACTCTTGAAAAGTGCATTCTTCTGGCGTGGTAATGCCTTCGTCAGGAGATCCGCTGCATTTTCCACTGTCGGTAAGTATTCTAATTTAAAATTTTGAAATTTAATTAAAACGCGAACAAAATGAAATTTTATATCTATGTGACGAGTTTGGGAGTTTACGCTATTCCTCTTGGCAAAATTAATAGCTGATTGGTTATCGCATTTTATAACCGGATCACCTGCTACAGGGTATTTCAGTTCCTTTAGAATGTGAGATAACCAAATCATTTCATCGCAACAAGAGGATAATGCGACGAACTCTGCCTCCATCGTAGAAAGGGCTACTGAATTTTGCTTATTGCATTTCCAAATAATAGGTGTTTCTCCAAGTTGGATGACAAATCCTGTGGTTGACCTTCTGTCATCAACTGAACCAGCCCAATCAGAATCTGATAAACTTAAAATTTTTTACAAAACCTAATCACTAACAAACTTCACCACATGATAATCAACATCGTGTCGAGTTGTTTGAATGCAATGTCCTAATTTTATTCTTAGGAGACGAAAAAAAGTCCTCCAAAATCGAATGTTTCAATCGCAATTAACCTTTCAGACCTTCCTGAAGATTGCATTTGTATATCTTCGGCGTTTGGTGTGGACAAATAAACACGGTGTGACATGATTTAGGAAGTCCTGCAGGAGTACTCCGTGGTGTCACCACCTGCCGGCACTTACTTAAATTGGTGTACCTACCTACTTTCCAAAGATATCCTCTAATCCAAGGATATCCCCATTTACAGTTTATTATTGAACTTTTGGAATCAATAAGTGTGACTCCCCCTCAAAATTTGATGATTTGCGTCCCAAATTACGTAAAACAATTTTCCGTCAGTCCGCCATACGCCGTATCCTGTACGCTGCACTTTGCCCAGTTCCCTTGGACCGACTTTGATGATTCCCGTAGCTTCACACTGTCAGTCACTTCTAAAGGTGAAAAGTGAGGGAAAATATTTTCAAAATGCCCCAGCTCGAAAACTTTTGAAATAAAGGGATAGTTTACTCACAAATTTAGAATTTCTTAAATTTCTAAGAAATTTTTTACGCCACTCGGATCCGTGGGACCAACCGTTCGCTTAATTACGATAATTAATTATCAAATATTGAATGTTAATTCCATAAATAATGTTAAATTTTAAGAAACGAAGGAAACCATTCTGTGGAATTTGTCTGAACAAGTGGGTCCCTCCAGCCTTGCCTTGAGGACTCTCCCACCGCACACGCATCACAGGTCCTTAGAAGAAAGTTGAACGTTACAGAAAAATAATAATCCGTTTAATAATTTACATCGTATTAGAGGCCCTCCTTCGCTTCCAATTTGTTATCAAGGAGAGATTGAAAATTGAATATGTACCTATCTGTGCCTGTCTATGTTCAGGGATTCTTCAAGTGGTCAAAATTTAAAGAGGTTACAGCCCGATTTTAATGAAATTTTCCAGGTGTTGGCGTATTTAGATGCTTAATTTTCACTGTTTTCTACCAATTCCGGTGTAATGATTTATCTTCAGTAGTTACGTCCAATGAGCATGCAAAACCTTGAGTACATCTGAAGATGTTTGTCTTAGTCGATGTCTACCTATATCCATTTTTCTCAAACTTGATTAGTAAGTTGGTAGCTCTTATGATCTTTCGGATTATCCATCCTGGCCACGTGCCACACACGCTTGTTTTCGACAGGTATAAATTTTTACATTTTTGTTGACGTATCTATTGGCCTTTGCGTGGACACTAGAAGTTTTGCACCCAACTAGATGTAATTCATCGGCAATAAGATACCTTAAATGGCAGCAGTTTTCCCAACTAGGTAGGTGCCTTCACCGGAAGCCTCATCCACTTGTTTCAGCAGAAGGGAGAGAGAACAGTCCGGAGAAAAATGGAATAAAAAATCTCACGCGACAAGTTTCCGACCTACAATCGAAAGGAATCGGTTCGGTTGGAGATGTCGATGGGGACGCCTGCCAGAAGTGTGTCAGCCGCAGCCCCTAATGGAAGTAACAGACCCTCATTCGACACAGATCGTCCTCTATTCCTTCTCTGTGCCTCAATGTTTCTTATCGACGTGACCTCCCTAAAACGTCTGCTTTCCAGTACTACCAGACGTTCAATATTGCTCCGAGTACAATGTACGATATCACTCATTATAGTTCACTAATCACGATCAATTGCGATCGTTGTTCGTTTCTTTAATTAGAGTTTCATGTTACACTCAGTTGTGCTTCCTCAGGAACCAAAAATCAAATTTCATTAGAAAGACATCCACAACTATGGATAACGATGTTATTGCAGTCGCGTTCTACGCAGCCAGATGATATATATTTACTATAGTTTACTATTTTTTTGAATAGATCACTTACCTGCAAAGAACACAGCTTTGCCTTTGTAATAGATCACTCGCCAGCAAAGAACACAGCTTTGCCATTGTAACTATCTACCAACCATATTTTCGCTTCACAATCAAGTTTATTTTGAAGAAATAAACGCTTCACACTAAATTCGAAAAATAGGACGTTGTGGGTGCCTTCACTAGTGAATTTTATTACTGGTTGCTAAGGACGCAAAACTGGGTACAACTCGAAGAAACGAACAGCCATCGCATTTGGGCCAGCTAAAATTTGAACGAAGATTAGACCTCTTTGCGATTCCCACTCATGTTTCTGATTCATCGTAAGTCCTACTTTTAGAAGTGACGGACAAAAACCAGAAGCTTCGGGGCACAACTAGAACCCCCAAAAGGAGCCCTAATACCAATTTTCATCAAAATCGGTCCATGGTAACTAAGGAAAGTGCCGCGTTCGGCGGACGGACGGCAAAATTTTAACTCGATTTTTGGATCCTACGTACCTTGAAAAGTAAACCAACAAATTTTGAGGGAGGGGAAGGTGGTGAACAATTTTGTTTCTTGGTCTATTCCGAAGGTTCATTCAATAATGAACCAAAAAATGAACCACTGTGTAAACATTTGCAGCGTTTTATTCATACTAGCGCCTTTTATGGTGATGATCTTCAGAAATATAGGACAGTACCATAATTATGCTCAAATCCCGACAATTTGAGGAGGATTGTATCATGATTGATTCTGGTCATCAGGCAGAACTGGAGCTTTTCGTTATACTAGAAATCACTGGTTAGCACATCTAGCAATAATTAGGCATACCGTTAAAAATGAAATGCAGTAATTTGGATTATTATTTGTTATCATTTTTATATCAAAGAACCAATTTTCTTTCAAAATATGTTTCATTAAATTTCCAAATCCTCGCCACTAGTCCTAGGGATGGCAACGATATATCGATTATTGAAATATATCGATAGATTATGGTTGATATATCAATATGTTTATATCGATATTGAGAACCAATATTATCGGTAAATATCGATATATTTACAGATAATATCGCAACTTGTTCTCAACAAGTAAAAATTAATATTAACATGAATGGATGAGGAGGGACGTCTGTACCTGTGTAAAACATCATGTAATTTTATTCCAAATTTTGTAGGTAGGATGACTTCAGCTCAGACATGTGTACATTAATGGTTTACACCTACAGTGGCGCTCAGGGCTCAATTTTTTGACTTGAGCCAAAAATAATGGAGCCGCGTTTAGATTAAAACTACCTACTATACGAAGTGAAGCAGGTTTTCGCAACAATTATTTTCAATTTTGAAGGACCAAGCCTACAGTATACCTCAGTCAATTTATAAATCGAACAATGCAATGGCGAGGGTATTTTCGATATATTATAGGCTGTTAGCACCGCCGAGGGTAGTTTTCCCATATCATTTCCCCTAAACCCCTGTGCTTCTGACATAGTGTTCTGAAACCATGACATTTTCGAACTTTTTCAGTTTTCAAACTATGAATTTCGATGATTCATACCCAGTATAACTTTTTTAAGTAGGTTAAATACTTACTACTTCAACCGTATTGGTTTATTATTTTCAATAATGAACCTTTGGAATCGACCAAGAAAAAAAAATTTTAACACCCCCTCAAAATTTGATGGTTTACGTTTCAAGGTACGTAGAATCCAAAAATCGAATAAAAATTTGGCCGTCCGTCCGCCGTACGCCGTACGCGGCACTTTTGCCACTTAGCATTGACCGATTTTGATGAAATTTGGTATGTAGGCTCCATTTGGGGTCTAGTTGTGCCCCGAAGCTTTTGGTTGATGTAGGTCACTCCTACGGGTTCCAAAATCAATTTTGAAATTTTGAAAACGCCCTAACTCAAAAAATTTAGATATGAAGGTATTGTTTTTCCTTCAATTTAAGATTCTATGGAATTTTTAGAAATTTTTGAGACCACGCGGAGCTCTGTAGGACAAACCGTTCGCTCACTACGAAAATTTAAGGGTTTATATTGAAATATATATATAAATCAAAACACGAGTGTGAATCGCAAAAGAAGCCTAATCTCCGTTCAAAATTTAGCTGACCGAAATGCAATCGATGGTTGGTGATTTTTTTTTTTTGGATTTAAAAAAAAAAAATTTTGATTTTTTTTCTCTTTTTTTCCTTATATTGGATGGTTGGTGATTTTGTAGACGAGTGATCTATATAAAAATAATAAACCGTTGTGTAATAATTTGCAGCGTTTTTAAGCAGAAATTCCCATATGTCGAGTATATCGATATATTTCTTCCAAAATCATGTTAGTAACGTTTCAATTCACCTACCTACTAACTTCGACAAGTTTGTCCATGTAGATCTTCCGATAAGTCGATAAATGTCTTCCTGAATGATGTTTGCATTGTTTTAAAACGATTAAATTCTCCTACCTACTTCAGCACTTCCAAGTTGATCTTCCGAAATATCGATATATTTTCTCCGATATATCGAAGGTATTGATATTTCATTGACGATATATCGTTTGGTCAGTACATCGATATATTTCATTCGATATGCCATCCCTAACTAGTCATCCAAACAACCTTTGAAGTACAGAATCAAGATTTGCTAGGGTTGTATGTTAGTGAGGAAGCTATCTTCCCTTTCGGATTGACTCCACCGCACTTTCTTGACAAGAGTTCCGTTCCGATGACTCCACGACGATCATAACTCCAATGTTTGCTCACCCGAGCGCCCCAGTCGAGCATCACCGACCACACAGTTATCACAGTCCTCCTCTCAAGATGATCCGATCACCACAGACACCCGTTCATCCGGAGTTGGTAACCGAATTAGTCAAACAACTGGAAAAAGTCTACATAACCCTCGACCCCCATCGGCGGTTGAATCCTCATTTTTCCCTCAATTTTCATTTCCTTCTTATCGACGAGTCAGGCCGAGCAGCTTTTTGCCCTCGATTGGATTCCCTTCCCGGGTGTCTACTAATATGGGAAGGATTACGTTGAGGTTGTGTAATAATTATTACAATTATAAGCGTCATGTAACAGATGGTTGAGGGTTTGTCTGATGGTTTCATGCAAACGACTCTCTCATGAGATGCCAGATGAGAAAACTTTTTACTCATCTGTAATGTCTTCGGTTTTGGACCAAAACCGATGTTCGATTCACAAAAGTGTTTTATGTATTTATTCGGACTAAGTCGAATTAACAAAAGTACAACTTCGAGGTAGAGAATGCAAATTAAATTGAAAGAGAGAAAAAGAGATTTCTACTGAATATGGATGAAGGTACATCCTCACCACCAGTGGTTGGCTACTTATTTCAATTCATTATCACCGACTTATCATTCGATCGAAGTAATGACGTGTGAAGCAGGGGCCATAACGCTAGAAAGTATGAATGCAAGACAGACAGTCTCATCATTTATGACTGTAAACTTTCGTTTGAGCTCGCATCGTGATTCCTCAATAAATTAACGAAGCATCGTTGGAAGTCACTCACGCACTTATGACATTCTGGTTGAATA
Organism: Apolygus lucorum; assembly: GCA_009739505.2. Taxonomy (NCBI): domain Eukaryota; kingdom Metazoa; phylum Arthropoda; class Insecta; order Hemiptera; family Miridae; genus Apolygus; species Apolygus lucorum. The sequence continues at coordinate 41,783,431 of CM019170.2, read as the reverse complement.
TCGAATCGGATTTCAAAATTGGAAGCACGCGCTGGCTCACTTCCTGGATGACCAACGGACGTGCTTCTCTTAAGCTCGACTTAGAGGTTTCGCATGAAATAATGATAATAGAAAGAGTTTTTCAAAGCTCAACTAAGAAACATATCTGGGGATTGGAAGTAGCCAGTGACTAAGCCCCAATAAACTCGGACAAAATTGGTAATAAGAAGCCTAAGGAGTTGGAAGTCCACTTGAAATAAAGCTGTAATTTGTGGATCTCACACCCAGATATGGTCTGCCAAGTTAGGTAGGCATTATATCATCGTCAAATAGAATAAGGGCCTTTTGAATAGGGGGTGAAAATGTTTGATTGATAAATTTTCAAACATGAAACTCAATTTTCACAATCATGTTGGTGGTTTTCTGTGTCAACAAACTGATTCACCTTGATAATTTAATCAAAATTAGACAACGAATTCGGGTAATTAAGCCCGGAGCAGATTTTGACAACATACGGTCTGACGTAATTTATTGGAATTGATGGAATTTACTAGGTAACAAAGACTTGGAAACGATCGATTAATTAAACAAAGCGTCAGAAAAATCCAACAAAATTACGTCCCCGTTCAGCCAGAAGGGCGAATACAGCACAACCCAAATTTTTGAGAAATCGCGATTTTCTCTAGCGACTCTCAATTCTAAACCAACTAGTATGTTTTTGGTAAGAATAAAACCTGTATTCTATGCAGATTCTATTGATATGCTTGCATTTATTCTAACACCAATTCAAAATAAGTTATGCCTCAAAAACAAAATTTGTATGCCATATTCGCCCTTTTGCTGTAAACTGGATCAATACCTCTAGTCATATCCGCCCTTTCGCTGTAACATCGTTCCATTTCATAGTCGTATTCGCCTGTGAAGTTATTTATTGTTCTGAACCCCTATTCCCCTGTCCCCATTTATTTCCATTACCTACTCAAAGCTGGAAACTAAACACAATCATGGACATCCTCAAATTTTAAATTTTACTACCGAACCACAGCGTATTCCAAATCCAACGAAGTTAGCGAGTCGCTAAGCCCATCAGTGTTGTTCTGATAGGTTTCAACAACAGCCACTGCAGAAGAAAGGAAAAACAAAATTAATGAATTTTTGGCGATCATAACACGACTAGAACTCAATTTCTTAATTATGGCCATTTATGGCTTCAGTTACTGAGCTCATCCCCCTCAACGAAACACCCATGCTGTAATCTTCACTTTACTATAGATCCGAGATTGAAACAAATAAACAATTAGTCACAAACCTTGAGTATTAGGGTCTAGCTGTTCTGCAGAGAAAAGCTGTTCTGTAAAACACTGCACAAGACAACCGTCGACAATATCGTAGACCTCAACTGCTTCCTCTTTATCCATTTTAAGTAAAGAAAGAGGAATAAAACAGGAAATTCGGAAAAAATTAAAGTTTTACTTTCGGCAACTGGCTGCTAGAAGTGAAGGCAACTATCGGTAAAAAAGGTGACACGATAACACTGAGAGCGTTAATAACCTTCTCACATTATTCCGCTTGTCTTTTCCGATAGTGTTCAGGATGTGAACCACTTTTTCGGTGGTCTGGGCTACAAATAAGAGTGGACAGCAACGTTTTTAAGGCTACTTCGGAGGGTTTTATCTTAGTTTTCAGTCATATTCGCCCTTCTGGCTGTCAACTTGTCATATTCGCCCCAAACGTTTTCTCTTTGACTTGAAATATCTTCTTCCTGATTGGTTGGATCTTCGCGCGCTTTTCAAATTTGAATAGAGGAGAAAAAACGAAAAAACCCATATCTAAAACTCGAGAAGTGCGTTTTTGCTATATTCGCCCTTCTGGCTGGAAGGGGACGATTAGTCATAATTTCGAAACTTGTCAACAATGATTTCCCTAGCGACTCTCGTCACTTGTGGGAGCAGAGTGCGTAGAATCTACGAGAGCACCACTTGTATACCAAACAGCGCTTCGAGTGCGTCGTGCTCTAAATGTTATAACAAAAAAGTCAGTCCATGACTTACCAAATAGAAAGACTGCTTTTTAGAAGTTTGTCAAAAATTACATAAAACTTCTCAGCGAAAAGTAGAAAGGCATAGTAGGTAATAATTTCGATAAACTGTATAAAGTCGGCGTGCGTTGTGTTGCCCTTGAGTTAATAAAATCGTACCTGTTTGGACGTAAACAACGTACTAGAGTTGGTTATGTGTTGAGTGAGCAGAGGGAGGTTGTTTGTGGGGTACCGCAGGGTACTGTACTTGGACCCCTTTTGTTTCTTCTCTACACTAATGAACTAATGGAAATAAAAACAGAGGGTAATATTTTCGGGTTCGCCGATGATACAGCGATGATTTTTTGGGGCAAGGATTACGGTGATTTACTGCGTAGGGCCAGTTTTGACCTGAGTGTGGTTAAGCAGTGGTTGGACAGAAATATGCTTTGCCTTAATGTGTCAAAGGCTTCGATTCTTAAATTTTCAATTTCTAATGTTCCCACCCCCAGTACTGAAAGAGTGAGGCTTCACGATTACTCATGTTCCATGCAAGATATCGAGTGTAACTGCGACATTTTACCCTTTTCTGACGCCTGTAAGTATCTGGGAGTATGGTTTGATAATAATTTAAAGTTTAAACACCATAATGGTTCCCTGATTACTCGTTTGAGAAAGTTGCTTTATGTATTCAAAGTTGCTCGTGATTTTTTACCGAAGTATTTGCTGCGATCGGTTTACATGGCTTTGGCTGGTTCCATTATTAAGTATGGTATCGTGGTGTGGGGTGGGACTTGTACAACTCACTTGAAACCTCTACAAACTGTCCAGAATGCTTTAATTAAAGTGATATTATGTAAACCTATGCGTTATCCTACTGTGCTACTCTATAAAAACTTTAATGTATTGAATATTAAGCAGTGCTTTCTACTACCTCTTGTTTGAGAGTATTTGAATCTGGTTTATGTAGCTCACTTATTTCAAATTTACCACATTCTAGAACTGCTAGCAACAGCAACGTAAGGTTACCTTTGAATAGGACTGAATTTTATAATCGGAGCTCTTTTGTGCAGGCCATTAAATTCTTTTACTATAATAATATTAACCCTATGGATTTCACCAGTGTGAAACATTTTAAGAAGTTTTTATTATCAAAATGTATTTTTTTCTCTCAATAGCTTATTCTGTAAATTTTAATTTTCTTCTTTTTTGAATTGATACAGTGTTTTTTGAATTGTACAGTGCTCTACCGGCTGGATGATTTCAGGCTCTGCCAGTTTAGACAAGTTCCTTTGAACTTTTTAACTGGCAGGCATATGTTTATTAACAACAAGTATTTGTATTTCTTTTCTTATATTTTTTTCATATGCCAATAAATAAATAAATAAAAATAAATAAAATAAGGCAGGTGGTAAGACTAGTAGGTGGGCTTTGACCAACGACTACTAAGTAGAAATTCGGAAAGATACAGTGTTTTCAAAATCCTCTTGCTTTCAAGATGATCCCGTAGATGGATTGATCCACGAGTGATAAATTAAAGGAAACAAGCCAAAACATGCCTAATTCGGCGGGTACACGTTTGAAATTACGTAGGTACAGTTCGAGTTCCTCTATACCAAGGCGGAGGAAAATGTCAAACTTGATAGGTTCGATGGGGGCCATCACGTCTCAAAATAAGTGGAAGATTGGCGGGTTTGAGTAGCTGTAAATGAAACGGCCAACATTTGCTGTGCCTACCTAGGTAAACCACCACCAACAGCGAGAAGAGATTCGACTTGACACACTTCCGAGTCTTCGCTAATTCTCGTCACCCCTGCGTGCCACATTCTCCCCGATTGTCATTCCAATGAGGCGAGACCCATTGACCTCCAAATTCAAACTTGACCACAGAGGTGTTTTAGGATCATGTTGCCAAAACGGTTTGAACGTTGGTAAGCAAACTACGTGCGAACCACTCCACCACCCTTGATAAGAGAATAGAAAGTTCATCTACCTACAATGGGGTGTGCGCATGGGTCGGGAAAACTGTTTATTGTTATTTTTAATCCAAACTAGACCTGATTCTGAGAATTTTGACACCAACCTCGACCTTCTAGCGTGAGAAGACCTTTTTCTATGATTTTTCAAAGTTTCGAATGTTTGTGACGTCACAGTGGGCTGGGGGTCCCGCCCAGAGGCGCTTCATAAACATTCGAAACTTTGAAAAATCATATAAAAAGATCTATTCATTGAAAAAGAGAACGGCTGGTGTCAAAATTCTCACGATAAGGTCTACTTTCGATTAAAAATTTTTAAAAAATCAGGCGCACCCCCCATGTACAAGCTTTACAGTGGGATGTTAATTAGGAATCCAACTCAATACGAACATCAATCAGGTTACAAATGAATTTCCCACGTATATGGTACATTCGGATTCAGCACTAATATAATTTATGAAATTAACAATTATCGAAAAATTAGAATTGTAAATAAACAATTTACATAAATAATGAAAACCTGCGTGTTTTTGTTGCGCCCTAAAATGCAATAGCCGTTTGGGTATTTTGTGCGTTCATGGATATGATTAGAGCATGAATATGAACGCGTTACGTCTTCAAAACATACTCTGAGCATACAGAATCTTGGTACGGTATACTGAAAATCGAAAAAACAACAATAATACTTGTGGGTAGTCTATGAATCGGGGTACGAGGATAGCAGTATATGGACTACTAAAATTTTAAAACATACTCTGTACATCTGCTCATACAGTATGTTTGAATGGTATGCAGAAAATAGTGGAAAAATAATAATAATTTATGAGTGAGTACTCTTTGAGTTATTCAGGAGGTTGATCGTAATGTTTCTACGATTCGAACTATTTGCCACACCCACTTACAGCTCTCATACAACTCTCATACAGCTAGCTAATATTTCGGTTTTCTTAACAGCAGCTTCAAAGATTTTTTTGGTGAAAATTCGATCATTCACTTATGCTGCATGAATGAACTTCTTTTATTTCTAAAAACATCAACCCTCATATTGAACACATCCACTCAGCCGGGATGTTACCCCACCAATACCAATAATGAATTATTTTAGTATCCGACTTAAGAAAGTTCAAGAGATTAGTATAAGTTCAAATTTCAGTTATCAGGTAAAATTATGAACTTAATGACCAAAGTAAGTAGTTTGATTTTATCTCCAAGCTGTGATATATTTTTACATTTGTCTGATTGTTTTGTATAGGTACTTATTTTCCCGAAAGCTGTCGTTTAATTCATTTTTTCATTTAATTCCATAAAATTTAATGTTAACTAATTATGGTGGCATCTCCACCAGCACATTTCACATTGAAGCTTAGTATGCTCACTGAGTAAATCTTCCTTCGAGCCCTGAAGAAGGCAATAAATTTACCAAAGCTCGGCAAAGAAGTAGTAAGTGTGTAAAACCGCAAAGTGTGAATTTACGATTATGAGTAAGGAGATGAGGAAGGTTGATGCAAAATGTGCCGGGCCTCAAACTTTACTGGTCGGAGTGGATCTTAACTATACCATTTTCATGGACCCGAACACATCTCAAATCCGCGCAAAAAATTAATTTCCAGGGAGCTGTTGACCTGAAGAGTCGGCTGGAGTCCCCGTTAGTCCGATGAGCGGAATGCGTGTGAAGGTTGGGGCCGAGACCTTGCCCCGCCTTCCCCTACTGACTTCACCTGCCTTCCAACGCCTTTAAAATCATAAAGGGTAATGTTGATTCGGAATATACTATGCAGTGGCGGTTCCTGCCCCGAAACTCAGGGGGTGCACAGAAATCAGGAGAGGCTATCGAGAAGGGACAGAATAGGTGATTTTCTCTGCCAAATAGAAATTTCAACGATATGAAAATGGGATAAATCTTTGTAACTTTTTCATCTTAAAATTGCAAACGGTACTAAATACGTAGGTGCAATAGACACGAAACATGTTCTCTAGTGGTTAACAGAAATTCTGAAATACTTAATCATCAAAGGTTTAAACCCAAGAAATTCATCCATCTAATTGCAATAACTGAAATGTATATTTGCCCGTGACGATTCAAAACATCGTCCAATTCGGAAGAAATATTAACGAGCCCCTTGAAAACTCCGAGATTCGAAGAATCTTCCCTCTCATGCCCACGCACGGCTACCTCGAAAACACCACAGAACTTGATAGGTACAATCAATGATTCGGGATACAAAATGTACCTACTTTTCGATCTTATGACGATGTGCACTGTCGAGTTGTTGCATTATATTTTGACGACACACTATACGCAAATCTACCAGAGCGTTTTTATGGGAGACAGCCAATGCGTTTTTCAATTTTTTGACTAAATGGGAGATCACTTATGCCGTCTTTAACTCAAGCCTCATTTCGATTGGTAGAACAAAGTAGGCGAAATTATCAGTCAGTCACTTCACACCCACAAAGCCAATCTACCTTCTTATAATAGTCGACATTAAAACTTACGGTACGAATCTGCACGGTTTTTAAATTTCAACGTCTGCTGGAGTCCAGGTAGAGACAGCAAGGGGCTGCCAGTTTCTCGGATGTCGCACTTTTCCGACAAACGCAAATAGTTTACTTTACTTTAATGTAAACTACTCATCGTACCTACAAAACTCCTAAGTAATCACAATACTTCGATCAAAACGGTGTGTACCGAAACGGTAGTAAACCAGAAACGTAAAACGGAATTCCCTCATCAGGTTTGTTTGTTTACTTATTTCTCTATAAGGAAATCCGGATTGCAGAGCTCTCTGACGGGGAGCAACGAACCAATTCTGCACAAGACGAGAAAATGTCCTGCTCTCTGATTGGTCAGTCTCACGTGCCTGCCTCCCTCGAAAGATGTCAAGATGACGTCACTTTCCCCAGAAACGGTGCAGAGGAAAGGTGATGCTCCAAACGGGTGTGATTGGTCAGAAAAGAGGGAGCTCCCGCCACAGTTTTCGCGCGTAGATTCCACTAGCACAGTACCTACGATCGAGTCTTCTGTCCTAGCCAACTTACTGTTCAAACGAAGAGGAACAAACTTTGAATTTTTTTTCTTTTTTAACTGGCTGGGGGTGCACATGCGCCTATGCTCCTATCAGTAGCCGCCCCTGATACTATGCCTCATTAAAATTACCAATTGATTGATCTTTAAATGATGAACTGAACTTCCAGAAAACAAATAGTGGGTCGACTTATGGCGTCTGCTATCCGCATCCTACCTTTAGCGAATTCTCCTCCTCAAAATATAAATTTCTATGTATTTTTACGATGTAACTCTACTTTGGTAGGAACATGCCTAACCTCATGATATTGGTGGATGTTCGATGATTCAGATGATGATCAACCTCCACTGTAAGTAAAGCGCTGGAAGCTAACTGTATCCACCTGTATGTGATGCACTGGTCACTCATAAACACAAAACTCACGAATCGTAGGCAAAATGACCATGAACCGCACTGCTTCATCGTTTTGGGCCTGAAATTGGGGTGGTATGTATGGCACTTCATTCGGAATGCAATAACTCTGAAATTCAGCAACAAAATCCTCAAGAGCAAAAGGCCCCTTTACACTAGCCACATATATTGCTAGAATTGGGAAATATTGCTCTACAAATGTGGCCCGGCAACTCAAGGCAATATTTATTGCCGCAACTATTCCACATTGCGAGCAACATTTCTTGCCGGAGGTTGCTCAACAAATGTTGCTCCATAAATATTGCTCAATTTTTACGTTTACACTGGGAGGGAGATTTGGAAACAGTTGCTCTAGAAATGTATCAGGAAGAGGTCGTCGTTGCTTAATTTTATTTCGTAGGTACCTACATGTTTACATGTTTTTTCAACTAGTAACTTGCTTGTTACATATACATATATAGGTTTTCCAAGTCAAATTCGGAATTTTCCAAATCAAATTCAGAATTTTCCAAATCAAATTCAGACTTTTCCAAATCAAATTAAGACTTTTCCAAATCAAATTCAGACTTTTCCTATTCAATGTCAGGGTTCATCATTTCAATATCAAAATTCTTGAACTTTTGTACCAACTTCCTATAACTTGTGTATAACTGTTAAATGAACCAGTGACCACCCCTCTACCCATTGTCCAACCCTGGAGTCATCGTATGCTAAAACGCTGATTACGTTGAAAAAAATCCACGTTTTTCAGCATTAAAATAAAATTTTCTGTGATAATTCCCACTTAAAAAAAAATAAAAAAGTCCATTCATGCATCATGAGTTAATGAGCGAATTTTCAAAGAAATTTTTCAATTAGATACCGTTTAGTACCTATTCGATGGGCACAGCAAGGGTAAATACGAAGGTTGGCATGTTACTATGTTTTCCGATACTTATTTGGAGGGAGAGGGAAGAGGCCACGAGAGGGAGAGGTAACGGGAGTTTCTTTGAAAAACCAGGTTGGTATGGTAAATCCATTCTCAACTCACTACCATTGTTGCTCACGATGGCATTGATAGTTCCAGGTTCCAGCAGGTATGATGGATAAGAATTAGAAGCGAAAGGTGGGTCGAACGACACCATGACCCCCCTCGACTGCATCTCAATCCTATATACGTACATGCGAACAGCATAAATTGAAGGTTCCCCGTCCTCCAGAGAAAAAGGAATTACCCAAAAAGCGATTTTTCTATATATATATATACGATATTGTTCAGACTCCATCGCAAACATTTTAAAGTGATCCTTAACTTAATTTGAAAAAATTCTAAATTTGACTTGGAAAATTCTGAAATTAATTTGGAAAATTCTGAATTTGATTTGGACAAGTCTGAATTTGATTTGGAAAAATCTTAATTTGATTTGGAAAAACCTGAATTTGATTTGAAAAAGTCTGAATTTGAATTGGAAAATTCCGAATTTGACTTGGAAAACCTATATAATATATAAAAGTTCAATTATGCATTAAAAACACCCGAAAAAAACGTCTCCAACCTTCTCCAGTTCGAAATGTTGCCGGAAGTTTTCCAAGGGGGTCGGACCACACCGGCAATACGAAAAAGTATTGCCGAAGTGGGTTCAACGCCCGGAAATGTTGCTCCACTCGCGTCAACTATTTCTCGGCAACCCCAGGCAACACTCGGCAATATTGCCGAAACGAGAATAGTTGCCCGGCAATGTGGAGCAAGATATATTGCCGACAGAAATGTTGCTAGTGTAAAGGCCCCTAAAGATGAATGCAAAACTCTGAACTTGGACGCAAACAATCACAGGAAACTGGTACTTGAATCTAGTAAAGTAAACCCTACAAGGCTTACTCATAATTACTCAGCACCATCACAACGTGATCATGACGCGACGCGCGAGGGAATGAAATATAAAAACGTAAGAGAGAATTTTACGAGGAAAATCAGTTCTAAAGGTTTACATAGAGAAGAGATTCGAGAAACGAAAACAATTGACGTGAGAGGATCTCCTACCCGAACCAAGCACTTGTGTAGTGATAACCCTGTACTTTGCAACGTCTAATATACCATACGAGTTTTTTGTACAAATTCTAACAGTATAGAAGCTTTCTCAGTTTTACCACGTTTTTAGAGGGCCAAGTGTACATTTTAGGGAAAAAATTAAAACAAATCCCGACAGCAAAACTACCAAAATTTGAGATAGTAAACTCGTAATGTCTTTGATCGAAATAAGCGCAGTTGTATTGATGTAGATTCACGTTTAATACTTAATCTAATTACTACGTGCAGCAAGTGAGAAGATATAATAATTATACCGAGCTATTAATTATTGCTTCCACTATTTTATTTTATGGATTATTTTCTTACTGAAATACATCGAAATACATTTTTTTTAATAAGAGTTCTCATTTATATTTAGTGACTTGGAAGTACTTACTAGTGACGGTACTTACTATACCACACGTGTTGAAAATCTGTGTAAATTCATCATTTTAGAAGCTTTTTCAATTTAACATGTTTTTGAGGGCCTAAAGTACATTCAAGGGGGGAAAATTCGAAAGAATCGCCATGGGGATACTTTTGCCCCGTACAGGGATAAGCGCTGATCAGTGAGAATAGAAGAACTTCTATACTCAGTGGCGCTGATACGCGAGCAACGGCCACTGAAGACTTATCTCCACGGAGGAATTATCTCTTTTCATGACAAGCGTTTCAATCTAGTTTTTTGGATTTCATACTTTGATATCATAGTACCTAGGTAGGTACTTTACCTTTTAGTTAAACCTTTCAATAATTGTTTAATTATTAAAACTTTAATGATATATTGACACTTTGAAATATATCCAATTGATAGGAGTTAACATGATCGTGAAAATCATAATTGACATTAGGTGATTCATCAGTAGTACTGATGTAAAATACATCAATCAATCGTTTTTACACCAATATAAAATAAAGCTGTATGATGAAGCTTCAGGCTAGTTGAAGGCATCTTAGTGTGATTCTCAAAAAACAGATAGCGTTGGTGGCGGGTCAAAAGTTTTGAAGAATTTCCTCCTAGTACGAGTATAAAGAACATTTTTCAATCTCAAAACCCGAATGTACTCGTCTGAGAATAAATAAATGAACATAAATATGTAGCTGAAAACGGTGTTTTTGGAGATATCACTTAATAATCGTTAAAATCTCTATATATTTTCATTGATAAGCGTTGCAAGGTTCATTCCGTGATTTATGATAAATATATCATTATCTTGAGGATTCAAGACAGCCCTAATCGAATCAAACCATACTTGACGACGGCTGTTAAAAATTGAAATTATTTTGATTGGGTGAACGTGAAATCATTATGAGGCTTGAGATAAGTGGCTTCCCTGTTTGAAGTTGATAGCATTTTTCTCAGTCAAGTTTTCTAGGATTTTAATGCGGGTTGTGACAATTTTTTTTTTTCAATTCACTAGGGACATCAGCATCAACATTTTAAAATTCGAAAATGTAAGATGTAATTACAATTTAACCCTTAATTTCCCACTTGTTCAAGACAAATTTTGTTTTTTCGGATTTTTAATATAAATTTAGATGTATTTTGACAAATCTTTAGAATATGAGCAGACGGCACCTCAAAGGCCCTATTAGTCTGTCAGCTCAAGAATAATCTTTCCAAGGGCCACACTAGCGCTATCTACTTCAGCAGGGTTTCTCTATAACCCTGATATTGTTATAATTTTGGAAACATGGAAAAATCCTGGGTGGGGTGTAAGTATCAGTTATTTCTCGTAAAGTACCGAACCAAGGAATAAGACCGAGAAGGTTCATCTGTGCTGCCTTAGACAGTGGCGCCATCTCTGACGAGGAAACCCAACTAATAGCCTAGAAATGAGGGTAGAAGGTACCTCGAAGGCCCAATTACAGTCTGCCAACTCGAGAATTATTTCTTTGAGTTATAGGAATGTTTTTACATTACATTTTCTTACACAATCGATAGTTGGAGTATCAAGACAGCCAATGGCTATCAGTTCTGGCTTAAAAGTGAATACAATTTTGGTGGTAAAAATCGGACTTCCAAAAAGATACCTCAGGATATTAAGGGTTAAACCTTTATTTGAACATCGATAAATTTGTTTAGCTGATCCTCCTAGAAAATTTTAAAAAAGAATGAAAGCCGTAAACAACAGAAATCGGCTTAAAACTGACCAAGAGGGTCCCAAACAGTAATTAGGTCGAAGAAAGAGATTGTTTATAATGCCAAAGCTGAGATACATGCATTTCAAGTATTATCTGAGAAAGCTTTCCCACCCAACTTTGCAGACTTTTTTTTCCCACTGCGCATCGTAAATTATGTAGTAACGAGTAAATTGTCTGTTTCCTGTCACTTGTGGAACCGTTCTTCACAAACTACTGTCGACTCCGTAGGATTAATGCTCTTCACCCCATTCTTCGATGGAGGGAGTAAAAAAGGTTTGAAGGATACTTACATTACGGTAGTGCCTACATCATTGGAGGTCTGTAGGTAGCATAAAGAAAAGAATCCCGAGATTCTCGCAAAATTGCTCGATGAATATGATTTATCGGAATCCATTGCTAGTAACGCTTCGTACCTACTCGACGAAAGACCGCAAGTTTCTCACGTCTTATTTCGATTTATCGAGCCACGTAGCGCTAACGGAGATGCCTATACTTAGCTTCGAATGAGTATATCAGCTTCGCATAAATATTTGCATGAAAGTTCAGCTTTCTATACGCTCCCCACAGGACGTGATTATGGGATTCAAATCACGTACGCTGTTGTACGCCCCACACAACATATGAATCAAAGGTACGTACCAAATGGTTTTAATTCAGAACTGTGGTTTCTCAGGCTACAATACGCGTTTTACCTAGTGTACAATCGCCATCCTGAATCAATAATCATTATAATATTACTCTGAATAAGTTACAATCACACTATTTTACAATATTATTAATACAATTACTATAACCAAATTCAGAAACACGATTTAAATAATATAAACTGAAAAACACTTTAATTCAATATAGATTTTTCGCTTCCTCAATATTAAAGGTACGAAAGTTTTGTAAACATGCAGTTTGGCAAACAAATTTGGGTCTTCTTCTTGAATAACTTTGGTTCCTCTCTGTATGTCTGTCTGTTTCTGTCAATTTGTTGTCCCGGGCATAACTACGCCAAATCATAGTCGAGTTTGATGACATTTCAAGGTAGATGAGGAGCCACGTCCCCAACAAATAACATTAGCATTATTATTTGAACATCAATTTATCACGATCTGATTGCTCACTTTGCTCAATTTTTGCAAACTTGTAGGGTAAATGATGCTGAGCCCAAGAAAGTCACGGAACATGTACAAAGGAAAAATTATTAACAAAATCGTGTTATTATCAGATAATTATCGCTCAGATAATCCTCAGATCCTGATTATCCACTCAGAAAACCAATTAAACAATGAGCTTGAAAATCAAGGTTTATATTGGGGAATTCATCAGCAGTTCTGATCAATATTACAATCATGCACATAGCAGTATGTTTTATTCTAGCTGTGAGAAAGCTATACTGCCTACAAATGGAAGAACCAGTTGAAACAGGTTGAATTCAAGCCTTGAATAAAATAGTATGATTCATGTCTTGTTGGTGGTCGAAACGACTCCGGGTCCTCTGTGAATAAAAACGCTGCAAATTATAGCACAATGGTTTATTATTTTTCTATATAGATCACTCGTCTGCAAAGCCACCAACCATCCAACATGAAGAAAAATATCGATCGCATTTCGGTCAGCTTTAATTTGAACGGAGATTAGGCCTCTTTTGCGATTCACACTCGTGTTTCTGATTTATCGTACATCTAAACTTCAAATTCTCGTAGTGAGCGAACGGTTTGTCCTACAGAGCTCCGGGTGGTCTCAAAAAATTCTAAAAATTCTATAGAATCTTAAATTGAAGGAAAAACAATACCTTTATATCAAAATTTTTTGAGTTAGGGCGTTTTCAAAATTTCACAATTGATTTTGGAACCCTTAGAAGTGACCTTCAACAACCAAAATCTTCGGGGCACAACTAGACCCCAAATGGAGCCTACATACCAAATTTCATCAAAATCGGTCAATGCTAAGTGGCAAAAGTGCAGCGTACGGCGGACGGCCGGCCAAATTTTTATTCGTTTTTTGGATTCTACGTACCTTGAAACGTAAACCATCAAATTTTGAAGGGGTGTTAAGAAATTTTTTTTCTTGGTCGATTCCAAAGGTTCATTATTGAAAATAATAAACCAGAGGGGAAACGTTGATTTTCTGATGTTTAATTCTCTTTCTAGCAACAGTTTCGCTGGGCAACTTGCCAGCATCTTCAGGCTAAAATAAATTCGAGAACAGCAGATCTCTTAATTAGTCATCTATTACTATGGTCACTTTACGCTAGACATACACATTGTATTTCCCTATGCTTGTTATTGATGTACAATAGTCGTGTATTTTACCTTATCAGTCTTATGTAGAATATACTTCTAGTCCTTTAATCATTCCAATGTTTCCTAGTTCTTTCAACTTCTACAGATTTTATAGATCCAGACTTATCAGTCTTAAGTGGAGTATGTACTTCTAGTCCTTTACTCCTTCCAATCTTTCTTAGATCTTTCGAAATCAACTGATTCAATAGTTCCAAACTGGAAAAACAAACATACTACATGGTACTATAGTGCACCAATCATCTATGGTGACTCCAAACATATAATATTTCAGTATTGTACCTTATCAGTCTCATGTGGAATATACTACTAGTCCGTTTTTTCAGCTTTCCATATTTCTCAACAATTTCACTTGTTTGAAATGTCTCCACTTACCGCACTATAATAATCATCGTTTTTCCAGTTTGGATCTATTGAAACGATCGATTTTGAATGAATTTGGAAAGATTGGATGGAGGAAAAAGCAAGAAGTGTACATTCTACATAAAACTGATAAGGTAAATTTCAAGATTTTGGTTTAGCAGTAACAGCTATAATATAATGTATTTATATGTTTAAAGTAAGTACCACAGATAGTTGCGTTCACTACAATAATCATATAAGGCAACTGCTTGTTTTTCCAGTTTGGATCTATTAAATCCGTTGAGTCTGAAATTATATAGTATATTGATATGCAGTTCAAGTCACTACTAATATTATAGTCATGTGATTTGGTTGTTAACAATACGTTTTGGTTCGCTTTTATAAAAAAGCGTTGAGTTGATTTTTCGAAAAAGTCTAGTTTTCGAGACTCTGTTTTGTAAAGCTATTTGGCATAATAAATCTGTTTGTGGAATCAGTGTATTACACTGGTGTCAGAAGTGAACAGACAGCGAGATGCAAGGTCCAGAATTGAATAATAACGAAGGGATGTCTTTGAGGAGTGGTCGTGTTGTGGCTAATGATGTTCGGGGGCAGGAAGCCCAAAATGTACCCATTGATCTGCCAGTGATGAGTGATGTTGATCGAGGTATGCAGCTTCAATTGGATGAATTCCGCCAGACTATCATGGAAGAGGTGACAAGCATGCTGCGCAACTTTTTTCACGATATAAGGGATGAGTTTCGGGGTCATGTCCCAGGAGAAGAGGGAGGTAACCACCATGAGGACGCACCACAGGAGGACATCCAAGAGAGGCCACAAACTGTTCCAGGCCAGGCAGTCACCAGAGGGTTTTTCAGACCTGAGAAGTTTGATGGTTCTCAACCCTGGGAGGAATACCAATGTCATTTCGAGACTGTTGCACGCTCCAACGGATGGGATAAGGGCATGATGGGTTCTGCATTGGCATCCTCTTTGACAGGCTTGGCACTTCCCATTCTTACAGAGTTAGCTGGTTCTCAAGATTATGGAAAATTGATAGGTGCCCTCAATTCACAGTTTGGGGAATCCAATCGTGCCCAGCTTTACATGGACCGTCTTCGTGCCCGCAGCCAATTGCAAGGAGAGGACATTTCAGTATTTGCTCGAGAGG
The DNA here is from genome assembly GCA_009739505.2 of Apolygus lucorum. Classification (NCBI taxonomy): domain Eukaryota; kingdom Metazoa; phylum Arthropoda; class Insecta; order Hemiptera; family Miridae; genus Apolygus; species Apolygus lucorum. The sequence goes on along the minus strand of CM019170.2, from coordinate 41,768,026 downwards.
TGCGAGTCCTAGCTCGGAAGGCCCTGCCTGGGATCCCAGGGGACAGTATTGAGCTATTGGTCGTATCCCAATTTGTTGAGGGGCTACGTGACGGGCGAGTTCGTGAACTAGTCATGCTGGGAGCACCTAAGGATCTTCAGTCAGCCCTCAGTTTGGCCCTACGGAGTGAAGCAGCTGTGCTACGAGCCCGACGTTCAACTGGTGCACCTCCAGTTCGAGTAATCCAGCGAGTAGAGGAGGAGGAGCAGGTGAGAGCTGTCCAGAAAGAAGTTTACAGACAAAGTGACAGACCTGGTTTGAGGCCTGCTGGTAAGCTAATTTGTTGGAGATGTGATACAGTTGGGCATGGTTTTCGTGACTGCCCCACTCGTGTTGTCATCTGTTGGAGGTGTGATGCAACGGGTCATAACGTCAGAGAGTGCCCAACCAAACAGGGAAACGGACCAAGGTCTTAAGTAGGAGGCGGCTTACAGACCAGCAGGAGCCTCACAGTTCAAGTGATTTCCCAAAAGAAAGCCAGGTGTACAGAATCAGTAATTGTTCTGCCATCATATTACAAGGGACTGTCAACAGAGTGCCATGTGCAATGGTGGTTGACACTGGTGCAACTGCAACAGTAGTAAGAAAGGACATCCTTGGGTTAAGTTACAACAGTACCTCCAAAGCTCAATTTGGCATCCTCCGAACTGCTACTGGAACAAAAATTCCTGTGTTGGGTAAGCAAGAAGTCACCATTGACCTTGGAGAACGAACCAGAAGACAACATCAAGTTTTAGTGGCTGACATTATTGATGACTGCATCCTTGGCTTGGATTTTCTGGCCTCATGGGGATGTGTGATTGACGCATCAAGAGGGACAGTTACGATGGAAGATAACGTTATTGGCATGGTGGAAGAATGGGACAGTGGAGGGTGCACTGATCTACAAAGATTTGAGAAGACTCGGGTAATTGTTCCAGTCCCTGGTAGCCATCTACAGCCATTATTGGACAGCTTTGCTGGGAGGACATCTGGACAGGAGTTACAGGTTATGAACAATTTTATTAATGATTTTTCTGATGTTTTTGCAGTTAATAAACAAGAAGTGGGCCAATTTTCTGGTGTTTTTCATGACATAGATGTAGGAACCTCTAGGCCCATTCGCCAAGCTCCAAGACGGTTGGCACCACATTGCCTGCCTGAAGTAGATGATTTGGTGGCCCAGATGGAGGCCATGGGTGTCATTGAGCCATCATGTAGTGCTTGGGCCAGTCCTATCGTGCTGGTGAAGAAGAAGGATGGCTCAACTCGTTTTTGTATAGATTTCCGCCGTTTAAATGATGTTACACGAAAGGACTCATACCCTCTTCCCAAAATTGATGAAATTATTGGCTCACTGGCTGGTAGCTGTTGGTTTACCACACTGGACCTCCAAAATGGTTATTGGCAAGTCCCACTGGCTGAATCTGCCAAAGATAAGACAGCATTTTGCACCCCCCATGGACTGTGGCAGTTCCGAGTCATGCCCTTCGGGTTGTGTAATGCACCAGCTACCTTCCAGCGGGCCATGGGTCAACTTTTTCGCAACCAGATCAGGGCCGGTAGTGTAAGGGTGTACTTGGATGATGTCTTGATCAAGTCATCCTCGTTTCAGCAACACCTGCAGCACTTGCACGAAGTACTCACAGTTCTACGGACAGCAGGGATCAAGCTTAACCCCAAAAAGTGTGACTTTTTCAGAAGAGAAGTGCGATACCTGGGCCATGTGATATCAGGGAACGGTGTGACTCCAGATCCAGACAAGATTAAAGCGGTTAAAGAATGGCCTATACCCAGAACTTCAAAGGAAGCCAAGTCCTTCATAAGTTTTTGCTCCTATTATCGACCATTTGTTAAGGGTTTTGCACAGATGGCTGGTCCCTTGTACAGTCTACAGGATGAATCTCGGAATTTCATATGGACTTCGGAATGTGATCGGGCCTTCAAGGATGTAAAATGTGCATTAACAAACCCGCCTGTATTGGGCCACCCTACTCCGGATGGGCAATACATCCTGGATGTAGATGCAAGTGCTGCCGCAGTAGGAGCAACCTTATCTCAGAGGCAACAGGGAAAAGAGACTGTCCTAGCCTATTATTCCAAGTGCTTGTCCAAGCCTGAGAGAAACTATTGTGTCACCAGAAGAGAGCTTTTGAGCTTGGTGAAGGCCCTAAAGCACTTTGCCTCCTATGGTATAGGCAGTGGCCACTCAGTGGAGGTCAGAACGGATCATGCTTCCCTCACCTGGCTCAAAAGTTTCAAAGATCTAGATGGGCAGTTGGCTCGTTGGATGGAGGTTGTAACTCCGGCCAATGTGACAGTATCTCATCGTCCTGGAAAACAGCATGGAAATGCTGATGGGTTGTCCAGGAGGCCATGTTTGGGAGATGGATGCCGATACTGTTCACGCCAGGAGGAGAAGCAGCAAGCAGAGGATGACAAGCTCTGCCGTACATCTCTAGAAGTAGAGGTAGATTGGGGACAGGCTCAAAAAGCGGATCCGGTGTTGAGTAAAGTTGCCCGCTGGGTTGGTGATAGAAGTAAACCGGAATGGACTGACATGACTCCACAAGGCTCAAAGATCAAGGCGTACTGGGCAATGTTCAATGCTCTTGTGATGGAAAATGGGATTTTGAAGCGAAAGTGGGAAAAGGGAAGAGAACAGGTTTTACAAATTGTGGTCCCTGACTCATTGCAGAATTGTGTGCTGGCGGACGTTCATCAATCAGGACACTTTGGAGAGAAGAGAATGATTAGCACTTTGAGAAGGATGTTTTGCTGGGTTGGGATGCATAAGAGTGTTCGGATTTTCGTTTCCAGCTGTGAAGTATGTGGTAGGAGACGAGGAGGGAAAGTCAAAAAGGCCCCTTTACAGGAGTACTCAGTGGGGGAACCCTTTGAGCGTGTGGCCATTGATGTCGTCGGTCCTCTGCCAAGGTCAGACAGTGGTAACAAGTTCATAGTCGTAGTCATGGACTACTTCACCAAGTGGCCTGAGGCATTCCCTGTGATAGACCAGAAGGCTGAGACAATTGCACGAGGTTTAGTCAATCAGGTGATCAGCAGGTATGGCATTCCTCAAGAGCTGCACTCAGATCAAGGTACAAATTTCGAATCTAGTGTTTTTCAGGAAGTCATAAAAATGTTGGGAATTCGAAAAACCAGAACCACCCCTTTGCACCCTCAAGGCAATGGCCTGGTGGAACGGTTCAACAGGACGCTTTGGGAAGTTTTATCAAAGATGGTTGCTGACCATCAGAGAGACTGGGATCTGCACCTTCCACTTGTGCTTCTGGCATACCGGGCTACAGACCATACTGCAACAGGATTCTCACCAGCAATGATGATGTTTGGACGGGAGCTGAGACTGCCAGTCACATTGCTGTATGGCCGAGTACCACACCAGACCACAACCACGGAATTTGCAAGAGAATTGGAAGAGCGTCTGGAATATGTGCACCAGGAGGCAAGAAATCAGCTGGGAAAGGCAGCAACAAATTTGAAGAAACGGTATAATGCACGAGCTGAACAGCCTACTATTCGAGAAGGGGATCTTGTCTGGTTTTATTCACCAAGGCGGAAAGTGGGCTACTGCCCCAAATTACAATCACCCTGGGTTGGGCCTTGCAAAGTGAAGAAACAAATTACCGATGTCATTTACAAGATCAAGTTGCCCACTGGACGAGAGTTTGTTGTTCACGTAGATCGGCTGGCCAAATACAAAAAAAATGGGAGGGAGTAGTGATATGCAGTTCAAGTCACTACTAATATTATAGTCATGTGATTTGGTTGTTAACAATACGTTTTGGTTCGCTTTTATAAAAAAGCGTTGAGTTGATTTTTCGAAAAAGTCTAGTTTTCGAGACTCTGTTTTGTAAAGCTATTTGGCATAATAAATCTGTTTGTGGAATCAGTGTATTACAATATGTATAGTGTAAAGTGACCATAGTAATAAATGACTAATTAAGAGATCTGCTGTTCTCGAATTTGTTTTAGCCTGAAGATGCTGGCAAGTTGCCCCAGCGAAACCGTTGCTAGAAAGAGAATTAAACGTCAGAAAATCAACGTTTCCCTTTTTAGGACGTCCCACAGTAAGACTTGGGCGTCCTTATAAGATCGATCTGGGGTGAAGTTGGACAACACTCAACAGAAAAAAAAAATAACCACACAGTAATCCGTTTTAGACCATTCTGAATCCAAATCCGCGAAAAAAACCATAGGTGTATGTCTGTGTGTGTGTGTGTGTGTGTATGTGTGTATGTGTGTATGTGTGTGTGTGTGTGACAAAATCTTGTGTCGTCTGCACAGGCCTTAGTTCTCAACCGATTTTCCTGGTTCTTTTTTTGTTCGACGCGGAAAACTATCTAGTTGTGCACTACGTCGCCGGAATTTCGAATTTTGCCTTTTAAGGGGGGGAAAGGGGGGGTTAATGCTCAAAAAACGTGCATTTTTGGGCATAATCTTGTGTCGTCTGCCCAGGCCTTAGTTCTCAACCGATTTTTGTGGTTCTTTTTTTGTTCGACGCGGAAAACTATCTAGTTGTGCACTACGGCGCCGGAATTTCGAATTTTGCCTTTTAAGGGGGAGAAAGGGGGGGTTAATGCTTAAAAAACGTGCGTTTGCGGGCATAATCCTTTAAAATTTGCCCAGGCCTCAATTTCCAACCGATTAGTGAGTTTCTTTTTTTGTTTGACTCAAATAACTTCCGAGTTGTACATAATTTCACCCGAGTACCAAAATTCGCAAGGGGGGGGGGTGTAGTGGGGGGATAATATTCACAAAATATCCGATTTTTCAAAATTTCGGTTCCTTTACTGCTTACTAATTGTACCCAAGCTTTGAAATTGAGGAAAAATTCTCATTATACCTCCGGGTTTTCATGAATTATTCTCTGTAGCACCAAGGAAATAATAGTGGTGCCACCATGGTGCCAGGACACCATAAACCGCATATTTCGTGCTTTTTTTTTGTGTTTCACCTTGAATACGGATGTGAACCTCGACGGACCGCCTACTAAAACTAATAGATGAAAGTGCAATGTTACGACGTATTCCCCCTTTGGTGCCAGACTGGCACCATTGGTGGTGGTTGGGGGGGGGGGGGGGGGGTGTGAACTCGAATTCGCATGTTGGGTATCGTAGATCATGGATTTTAAAATGCTCTTCAGATTCGAGGCTCCCATGCCGCTAGAAATGTTTTGGTAGATAATGGTGAGGGGGGGGGGTCACTATTTCTTGCCTAAAGTAATAAACCAAATTACATCGAGTGAAACAGTTTTATCGCTTACCAACTGGTTAACTGATCTAATGCTTATCCAATGGGACGTCCCCTGGAATGCATGCATTACTAAACAATATGTTTGGTTTATTATTTTCAATAACCAAGAAAAAAAAATTTTAACACCCCCTCAAAATTTGATGGTTTACGTTTCAAGGTACGTAGAATCCAAAAATCGAATAAAAATTTGGCCGTCCGTCCGCCGTACGCGGCACTTTTGCCACTTAGCATTGAACGATTTTGATGAAATTTGGTATGTAGGCTCCATTTGGGGTCTAGTTGTGCCCCGAAGCTTTTGGTTGAGGTAGGTCACTTCTAAGGGTTCCAAAATAAATTTTGAAATTTTGAAAACGCCCTAACTCAAAAAATGTCGATATAAAGGTATTGTTTTTCCTTCAATTTAAGATTCTATAGAATTTTTAGAATTTTTTGAGACCACGCGGAGCTCTGTAGGACAAACCGTTCGCTCCCTACGAAAATTTGAGTTTTTTTAAAAATATATATATAAATCAAAACACGAGTGTGAATCGCAAAAGAGGCCTAATCTCCGTTCAAATTAGAGCTGATCAAAATGTAATCGATAGTTGGTGATTTTGATTTTTTTAAAAAATTTTTTTGATTTTTTTTCCTTCATATTGGATGGTTGGTGATTTTGTAGACGAGTGATCTATATAGAAAACTAATAAACCATTGTGTAATAATTTGCAGCGTTTTTATTCACAAAGAGAACACGGAGTCGTTTCGACCACCAACAAGACTATATCATCCGACTCAACACCCTTCAACAATATGATTCATGTTCACATTATGGCTCATACATCAACAGTAATTTTGACAATAGATGAATGCATTTAACTGAATTAAGACAGTTAAACTCCAAAAGCTCATCAGTGCTCAATGCTTTCTCCCTTGGCGACACCTGAACGAGACCGCCCGCAGCGATCGTTCCTCTCGAAGCTGAGAAAAAGGAAAAGTAGGTCTTTCCAGGAGTCTCTTTCCCATAACTTTCATCTCCCGTCAAAGTTATACCGACACCTCGCTCCAGTGTCTAGTGTCTTTCCTGCATCGTCTTCGATGTCAACCGCTTCTGATGAGCTCATCCTGATACCCCGGATCGCTTGACATGAGGTAGGTACGGTCTCGTCCTCTTCCTGTTCCTCACATATGAGAAAATGGTTGCTGACTTCATGGTGAAGGTATTCCGGTTACTGGTTTGCAAGTGAGGTAAGTTATTCAGGTTTCATTTCGTGTCCAGATTCGTTTCATAACTTCTATAATAGGGCTTCATTCGTTTTGTCACTCATCTCTCGAAGAAACCAAACGGATAAGCAAATGTGGTTTAACCCTTAATATCCTGAGGCATCTTTTAGGAAGTCCAATTTTTACCTGCAATAGTTTAACCACTTCTAAACCAAAACTGATAGTCGTTGGCTATCTTGATACTCCAACTATTGAGTGTGTAAGAAAACGTAATAGTAAAACCAAAATAACTCAAAGAAAAAACTAAATAATTATCGAGTTGACAGACTGTAATAGGGCCTCATTTCTCACCTTGTAAGCTATTGGTTCGGTTTCTTCATCAGAGATGGCGCCACTGTCTGATGCAACACCAATCCCATCATTCATGAGCTGAACCTTCTCCACATCATTCCTTGATTCTGTGCTTAAAGAAATTACATACCTCAATATCCCACCAAGGATTTTTCCAAGTCTCCTTTTTCTTCTCCAAAAAATTGGGTTTATAGTCAGATTCTGCTGCCGCAGATAGCGCTACTGTGGCCCTAGGAAAGATCATTCTTGAGCTGACACACTATAATAGAGCCTTTTAGGAAACATCTGCTCAAATATTCTACTCATTTGCAAAATAAATCTAAATTTGATTTTAAAAATCCGGGTTAAGTCGATTAAGGGATTAAGGGTTAAATCGATTTTAAAACCGACGAATAACCACACTCTAGAGATGATAAAAACATCAGCCATGTTGAATCGGCAACACTGCATCCTCACAATGTACATGGACACATAGTATAGAGTTAACCACCAAACACTAATAAGTATCTTTTGTTAATTCTTCGATAAAAAAAGAACTTAATTAATCAAATGAGGAATTTCACCGAATTCTGTTTGCATTTTTCCTGAATAGTTAATGGTGTGGGATAGATGAAAATCGGGCTGATTTCGGAAAATAAGTATCCTGTTATTTTTGGGAGACAATCAAAATTTTTGATTTCAAAACTAACCGGGAAAACGGACGTGAAGCGGGAACGCTCGCTGATTGGGCTGTTTGGATCGCCGTCTCCTCCCAGTGTTGCCCATTGGGACGACGAAATCATGTTTTCTAAGAGAAAAGTTATCAAACAAAAACAGGGGAAACCTAATTTTCCCCATCTCGCTTTTTCTATTTTGGTTTATTATTTTCAATAATAAGCCTTTGGAATCGAGCAAGAAAAAAAAAAATTTTAACCCCCCCCTCAAATTTTGATGTTTTACGTTTCAAGGTGCGTAGAATACGAAAATCGAATAAAAAAATTTCCGTCCGTCCGCCGTACGCCGTACGCCGTACGCGGCACTTTTCTTAGCAACACTGGACCGATTTGGTTCAAATTTGGTATATGGGCTCCATTTGGGGTCTAGTTGTGCCGCGAAGCTTTTGGTTGATGTAGGTCACTTCTAAGGGGTGAAAATTAAGGGTTGAAATTTTCAAGAGTGCCCTAGCTCGAAAACTCTCGAAATAAAGGTATCGTTTTTTCACCAATTTTAAATAGTATTGAATTTTTAAAAATTTTTGAGACCACCCGGAGCTCTGTAGGACAAACCTTCCGGTCCCTATGAGTACTTGAAGGTTTTCCTTCGATAAAACAGAATCATGAGTGTGAATCGCAAGAGAGGTCTAATCTCCATTCAAATTTTATCGGACTAAAATGCGATCGCTGTTATTTCTTCGATTTGTATACAGTTTTGCCTCCTGCGTAACCAGTAATCAAATTTCCATACGAAGCTTTCTATTTTTCCAATCGAGTGTGAAGCGTTTAGTTCTTTCTAATAAACTTGATTGTGAAGGTGTGAAGCAGTATGGGGTGGTAAGTAGTACCTAGCTGGTAGGTAAAAAAAAGTTGGTAGGTAAAAAAATGTTGGTGGGTAAAAAACGCTGCAAATCATTGCTCAAAGGCTTCTTCACTCTTCAGATCACTGATCAGCTGAGTGAGCTCCGAAGCCATTTTCATTCCTATTGAATGGAAGTGCTCTTCCAGGCGTCTCCAGCATTCGAGGAGATCTCCTTCACTCTTCAGATTACTGATCAGCTGAGTGAGCTCCGAAGCCATTTTTACTCCTATTGAATGGAAGTGCTCTTCCAGGCGTCTCCAGCATTCGAGGAGATCTTCTTCACTCTTCAGATCACTGATCAGCTGAGTGAGCTCCAAAACCATTTTTACTCCTATTGAATGGAACTGCTCTTCCAGGCGTCTCCAGCATTCGAGGAGATCTTCTTCACTCTTCAGATTACTGATCAGCTGAGTGAGCTCCAAAACCATTTTTACTCCTATTGAATGGAACTGCTCTTCCAGGCGTCTCCAGCATTCGAGGAGATCTCCTTCACTCTTCAGATTACTGATCAGCTGAGTGAGCTCCGAAGCCATTTTCAATCCTATTGAACGCAGGAAACTGAAATTTGAGAGGGAAGGTCAAGGGAGAATACAGATGGTGGTAGGTGCTATTGATGGAGAACCAGTGATCTATACAGAAGGGTGATCTATACAGAAAATAATAAACCTTTGAGCAATGATTTGCAGCGTTTTTTCTTCAGTTTTTCGATTTTGAACTTTACTGTTTCGTGAAATTTTGCATCTGGGGACTATGGATTTCTCGATCTCAGCGCTTCAAGCGGCTATAAATGAACTATTCCAGGATGACGTCATTTTCCCGGTTTTTTTTAAACATTCGTATTTTCTACACTGTTTTGTTTATTCGTAAATTAGGAAGTTAGGGCTGAAAGTTTGCCTTACGGGGTTTTTCGAGGTGCTGAATCCGATTTTGGGGTCAAAAATAGGAAATTCCGACATGGTGAAATTCCTCATTCCATAATTTTGAAACAACACAGTTGAGAATTCTATACGACTCATGTCGATTTTTCCGAACACTTTTCTATCCTGTCAAAACTCTTCTGCTGATTAGAATGCTATGAAATTCATCAGCAACTATTCTTGAACACACTTCTAACTACCCTCAAAATCAGAGCGAACTCGAGCTATTAGATGTAAGCTAAATGCAGTATTTTTTTGCTGAAAATGCAAAAATTTTGAAATGCAGAATTTTTGTTTTCTTCTCACTTGAGAACGGAACAAGATATTTTATTTCTGCAAAAGAATTTTTCTTTAAAAATCATGTAGCATTCTGGTTTATTGGTTTAAAATGTTGGCACTTTCTTGTTCACTGTTCCAAAAATGTTTCGAATTTTGAACATTTTCAAAAAGTAGGTAGTCTAAGTTGACTCTATAGCATTTAAATCCCAAAAATAGGTTTTTTATGCTTACGCGTGTGAAGGCAGTATGTTTGGTGCAAGGTGGTTAAAATTCATAAGGGACCATCTAGGACCATAGGGGCTAAAAACTCTGTTACATTCGGTTCATTTTTTGTTCTTTTTGTGGCTTCTACAGATTTATAGGCGTGTCTTGAAGCACAAATCAACCACCAGAAACCATCAACCTTCAGAATTGGAACGATTTTGGACTTTTGAACTTAGAAATTACAGTTCGAAGGAAACATTGAACTATGTTTTTGTTTGGTTATCTCCAAAAAAACTGTTTTTGCTTCTAATAAAGTTGTAAACCAAACTGCGCATTTCTCGTATTTGGTTTTAGTTAATGCACCCCACCGAGGCCCCAGAATAATCTCCAACAATTTTATAGCAAATCTTTAGGGACAACTTCCCTTTATCTGGGTAGACCAGAAATCACCTACTCTCTTGATAAACAAGTTTAGTCCAGGCCAGAAGCCATCAACATCAACATCCTCAAATACCTTCAGTAATCAGGAATAGTGCAGACAGGAAAATGATAGTACCTGAAATTCGGTAAGATGGTTTTGTGCGCAGGTCGAATATCCTACCTTACCAAATTGACCTTCTGAAATCAATTTAGAGTCAGTATTTCATTCAGTCAGATCAGCATTATTTTATACAAAATTTTACAAGTAGCTAGAACAAAACATCTTATAAGTTATATTTATTAGAGTGAATAACTAACTCTATTATATGATTCATTTTCAACGATCTATGACGTGGGAGAGATAGCAACCCGTTACACCCGCCTCCTGTTGAGAAAAGATTGAAATGAAAATGAAGTGGTCGGATGACTCCGCTCAATCAGAACTTACGATCGTCATTCCTAAAGGATTCCCTCATGGAGAAGACATTATCGAATATAACGGAGAGCCCGATGAGAATTTATGGGACTCGGCGGCAACTCAGTGGGAAACCTTCTCGGTGGAACTGAGAACAACCGCCATATGGGACTTGCTGCAGGTCCAACAACTGTCGCAGACCGGTTAGAGGCTGATTGTCGTATGACTAGGAAGATTTTTGAAAAGCTGGGAGGCAACGGGAGGGCAAAATTTAGTGTCATCGTGATATTTCAGTTCAACGGGCGGAATGAACTCGACTCGAAATGAAACGGACGGTCGTTAGTAAGATCCTGACAAACGTTACTTACAGGTTGGCACCTATCTAGAAAATCACGTCTATCATATGACAAGCATTGAACACGAAACCATATGGTTATAGTACTGAGAAGTAATTCTACTTTTTTGTAAGTCTACGACCGATTTTCCGGTAAGTTGTTAAATACGAGACCGTAGGTATATAAAGTTCGATGAAGCTGAAGTGCCTTTCTTGGGTTTCAATCAGCTGAATGAGCTGTCAACATAAATATACTCCTGCTCAAAATTAGCGCACCACCATCCATTTCCTCGTTTGCCCCCTTAATTTTTTCCTTTATCAAGTTTTTATCTATTTGCACACATTGTTTGCAAACTCAGAAGAAAAAATGTAACCAAAGAAGGCACAAATTCGAGAAAAAAATATGTTTTTAATGAATTATAGAAAAATGTACTTCTTGTGGTAAAATTATAAAAATTGAAAATTTGAAAAAAAAAGGTTTGAATTATGCCAGTTTAGCTTTTCAATACTTACCTATAGTAATAATTACCTCCTCTAGCTAGGATGAGGGCTTGGAGCTATCGACCGATGCCTCTAATCAAGTTTTGGATACCTTCCTGGGGATATTGTCCCATTCCTCTTTCGCTGCTGTTTCCAGCTGCTGAAGATTGTCTGATGGTGGATCTCTGGCTCGAATTCTTCTTTTCAGCATGTTCCAAACATGCTCTATCGGATTCATGTTTAGGCTCCTTGGTGGCCAGTCCAGGATACAAAATTTATAAGGGAAGAAGGAAAGAGATAAACGAAAAAATGGATGGTGGTGCGCTAATTTTGAGCAGGAGTGTATAACAGTGATTGGGCAGATCAGCCGGGTGAGTGAAAACCATCTCATTGAATTATTTGAACAACTACTTCTACCCATTTCTCGTGACCAATTTACGTGAAACTATTGGGTACTTTTGATGTCTGGAGTGCCTTTTATTAGTTTCGATCAGCATTGTGAGTAATCTAGCTGACTTATTTCCTATTCATCGCAGAGGGCTGATATCGGATACAAATAGGTATTATCGGTAACATCTACAATTTAAGTCATCTGAACGATCTGAACAACGAAATTCGATTCATATCAACCTAGACAATCAAAAGAGTGATATCCCCCATTTATAAACTGTGTAAAGAAAGACTATCTTGTGCCAATCAAAATATTCACAGTCTTCCATACAGGTATTTTGGTAGGTTTTATTTCAACTGCGTGCCCTCATTATTGTTAATGATTTTCCATGAGGAGAAAGGGAAACCCACATAAATACCAGGTTGGATACAATGGCTTCCACCCGTTGTGTTTTTTGGGGCAGATATTATTGTCGTAGTTGCATTCGAATTACTACCAATGGATGACTAACGGTTGGAAGTTACAGTTACGTTAGCTTACGAGAAGAAACCATCTAGAACTATGTTAGAAAACACGTTGCGGTCAAGTCGGTGATCGCACCGAGGAAGTGTAGCGTGCGAAAGGCTAATATACGTGCGGCAGGGCTTGCCGGAGTCCGTTGAACTTGGTTCAGCTAGCTCTAATACCTAGGTCTTTGCCAGCTCAACCCAGAAATTGGTCTATTACCTCCGTAGCAACGACAAGAGGATGGAGGAGTATCGGCTTATCCCATACTGCTATGAGCATGTAGGGTTGCCAAGCCCGCCCCAAATATCTCAATACTCCCACACCCAGGAATCCAAACGCATTCTACTAAAAACATCCATTTTCCCGAAAGAATCCACCAAGACACAATTTCAAGCCCTAAGAGATTAAGTTAACTCGACTTCAATTTAGATGAAATTTCGAGAAATATGGAAGTGTAAATTTGGAGGGATATGACTAATTTTTTATTGATTTGCGAGGACACTCGTATGAACCAAAGCGTAGTGCTTTAATCGTTAACACAGCAGACTTAACTTCCTCGCAATCACTTTTTGTAGAAGTTCTTATGAAGAACAACAGGATAAACGGGAAGAAGTCAGACACTTGGTTTTCACAGTTGATTTGAAAAACCCTACCACTTTCAGTGATATCGAAGGGGCTGCACGAAATTCTTCAAAAGGCTTCATCGCTCTTCCAGCAGACCGAAATCCTGAAGTGAAAAAGTGATGACGTCTAAAAACCCGATGAGAAATCAGCTTCATATCTCACAGCTGATCTGTAATCCTTGAATTGCTACCCATCATTCGCTTTCAGTGATCAAAAGAGGCTGTGCACTTAATTGCAACGCTCTATGAAGAAGAGGGGGAAAAGTTATCGCTATCTAAGGAGCTCCGAAGCTCACCCAGCTGACGGAAACCCAAAAAGGCAATGAGAAGAGACAAATCAAAAAATTCAACTTTTCCCAAATTTCCTGTTCCAGGTCACTCTCGACTTACTTAACCAAATGTTTTTTGACCGGAAGATGGGTGAATTTGAGGCATTTCTTCTCTCAGTAATAATACGTTCGAGCTTTGCATCGACTGACAACCATCTGGAATGATACAAGCTCATGTAAACTTTCATTCATGGATTGTATGAATGTAAATTTGACTCATTCAGTTACCGCCTCCTGAGTCGATTCCGTAACGGGATATTCCGATTTTGAATGCAAGAAAACGGTACACCGATAGTCTTAGTGTTAGGTAATGATGGAATGAGTTTTTTGTTTCCTGGGAAGTGACGAGGGATCAGGTCCGTGCCCCGTCGGTAATTTTATGGCCGTGCGGAATTGTAAATGAGCGGTTTGCGCTTTCAGGCCTCGAAGAAGCTCGATCAAGGTGGACGCTGGTTTTCTCGAATCCTTAGGAAATAATACCCAGTTCAAACTGAGGTCAAGGGCTAAACGTAAAGTGGCATTCAACTTCAATGATACGGAGGGGGGACATCATATAGAAAAATATTAAAATGGCTTCACACTCGATTCGAAATCATAAACTCAATTTTAAATGCTTGCATACGAGTCTGCAACACATTGGGACATTTTCATGTCAACCACTACACAACAAGGTAGTGAAGTAAGGTTGTTAGTTCATGTAACCAAGCATCAAATTAAGAAAACAGTTGATTGTTCTCTACGCAACACAGTGAGTCTATTTTATTTATTTATTGGTCGCGTGAGCAAGATTTGCTTAGTTTTCGTGACGATTTTTCAGTTCATGTGCCAAAGCAAAGACATGAAAATGTCAATAGAAAGCGAACAACCAATAATGGAAAGGATCTCCAGAACTACCACCCCGGCTTTAGGGATTTGGGAACTTGATGAAGGTTTTATGAGAGAGAAGGATGAAGTTTCAGTTCAGAACGCGGGTGGTGAGATGCCTGCTGAGATGCCAAACCCGAATTTCTCCGTGGCAATCCTCCCACCCCGCACCCCGACTAGGTCGCTGCTACAACCCTGATGTTGCTAAATCATCCAACATTTGCTTATTTTGGCCCAGCTAGGTCTCGTCTCCATGTCCAAGATACCATTAACAACTTAGACACCCAAGATTCTGGCAGAGCCCTTGGGCTTGACAGCGACTTCTATCCAGGAAAAGTCTGGATACCTCTATGAAAGCACAGAAAACATTCCCTGACTTATCCAGGTTATCCAGTTGAGCGTTACATTCATTCCATTGAAGACGAAGGAGAGATTCACTCACCACAAAATGGGATTCCTTCAGGCGTCCAGGTTCCCTGAGGTGTGCATATCCTGCGGGAAGGCCCCAAGAGCTCGAAGCCTGGCTCGCAGAGGTAAGTACCGACTGTCCCGACGTTCAGCGAAGGATCTGAAAACTCGACGGTCGAGTGCGCTGGGGCTCCAGGAAACCGACATCCTGCAACAAAAGAGAAGAAAATTAATTTAATAAGTTAATAAGTTAATAACATGAACATGGACATTAATAAATGGTGAGTTATTGTGATGCCATAGTAAACCATATTTGGGATACCAACTCTTGTTATTTCCATTTCTTGAAATGTTCAGGAAAACCATTGTTAGAGGGCAGTCTATCTAGATAAATAAACCGTATAAAAAAAAGGTCTCAGTTTGTGTGATAGATTTTGTCAAAAAAATAAATAATTTCGTGTCATTTGAAATATTAGTTGCCAAATAGGGACGAGGGTAGGGGGGTCTAATTTAGGATACTTTAATTCCACAGTCTTCATCGCCTTGACCATGTTATTCTCCGAAATCAATTCTTGTGCTCAAACTATCTGAAATAGAAAAACTGTAGTACGTTGAGGCTATAAATTCTTCCTCGTTTTGGAAACCTCATTTGGGGAGTAAAAATTCCACATCATGCAGTATGATTTAATGAGCGAATTTTGAAAGAAACGTTTCAATCAGTTTCGCACGGACAATTCTTATAGGGAACTTCAAGCTAATTCTACGCAGTATGAAACCCCAATATATTCAATAAATTTTAAATAAAAAAATAGTTTCGTACTAAGGCAAGTTTGAGGTATGGCGCTATAAGCTCAGTTTTTGAAAAATTGGAAACGTTTTTCAACATTTGAACTTTAAAATCCTGAGTAATATTGCAATTACAATTTTAATTTGAAAATTTTAGCTGAGCGTTATTTGGAAACTAATAATGAGTACACTCAGATTTCAAAATGAAAATCACTTGAACTTGGAGAGAGAAACGTAAACTACGACACTCTTTCGCTACAATTGACGGTGCTGTCATCTAGTGGGGAAAAATCGTATTAAAAGTTGTGAAATGGCCTTAAAACAGTACCTACCATTTGTGCAGCAACATACTTCTTCCGTTTGACTATTATAATTTTTTTTTACAACTGATTGGACTTACTTTTGCTTTTTAATTATTACCAATACATGTAAAAGTTTGATGGAGACCTCTTCAAGATGCTGCTGTTCAAGGACCAGTGCCATGTGAACAGTGTATTCTTGTTTACCATAAACATCAGATTGTCTTTTGAAACCCCCACATAGTTCTATCTACCCTGCTTGATTCGCCCTGCAGATATGCTATTGCTAGCCATAGATTTGTTAATGCATGTTGTTTTTGTTATCTGTCACCGATTGTTATTGGTTGTTTTCCCATGTTTGAGATTTACTCTTTGTACAGGGCTAAGCCCTAAAAACAAATCAATGATTTGAACTTTGAACAACTATTCGTTGGATACTCTCAAGCCGTATAATTAGGTTTTTTAAAATTATTATTTAATTTATTTTGTCCCATAAAAATTCGCTCAAAAAGATTGCTTTAAGTGCAATAAATAAACGATAAATAATAAATTTGTTGAAGCTTATTATTATTGTATCAAAGATGATGTGTCCTTGTAGAGAAGGTATCTTCCATAATTCTATTCTCAACTCTGTGAAGCAACAAATCCATTTCGAAGGCCTGATAAAAGAACCTTGCAACTCGGTTGAGCAATTGCAAGAAAAAGGTCTTGTTATCCTAACGAGAAATCATCTGTTGCGCCATAAAGCTAAAAGGGATGTACCCCCGGTAAACAGGGAGCGATTGGGGTTCGAAAAACATTGTTCTCCGGAGAGATAGGCTTTAGATTTTGAAGAAAACAAATGTTGAAGGAAACGAACAATGCGAGGAAGTGGGGTTTTACGACTAACCGCCGACCTGTTCTTAATGACGAGTGAGATTTGTGTTCTTCAACTATTCCTAGCTGAAGTAGTTAATTAGAAAACTCATACAGTGTTGGGAAATATATTTTTGGGGAATATTCTAGCTAGTATGAATGATGCTCCCTATTAGCTTACTTGCTTGGCCTTACTCCCTATTAGCACCCCAATTCTTCCATTTATTCTTTGCGTTCCAAAAGTTTGTAGATAAATTTAATTTCATGTCTGTGTTTGGCTCGATATTGTTCAAATTTAGCCAGTATTTATTTAGCCAGTGGATTTCATGTCATATAAAAATAGTAAAAAGTCTACCAAGTGGGTGGGGCACATAGCTTCCTCGTATAAATAACCCGACCGTATAGTTGATTCGATGCATTGTAGCTAATATCGAATCATCAACCAGGACAATTACTGAAAATTTCATCGAATTCGGTTGGAATATGCACATAAGAATTATCATGGATACAAGGACATCAAGACAGACAGGGAGCCAAAAATGTTCAGAAAGGCCTAAAACGTCAAAGGCGGCTGGACATTTTTATTTTAGAGAACAATGCTTGCAGATTTCAATAATAAAAAGTGAAAACAATGCTTCTGCTGTCTTGGTAGTCTAGAAGCCAAATTATAGGAGTACCGTGGAAGGGATCACTAATGTCATTTTAGTTACCGATAACTCGCGATGTCCCTAATAGTCCAATTTTATTCAAAATCAAAGGGTGGAGGTAGACCTCTGAATGATTTTCATTGAGTGGTCAAAGGGCTCGTACAAACTTGAAAATCATAGTTGGAGACAAAACTCGTGATATGATAATTTCTAGAGAATAAACTGACTGGTCACTGAACGTTCCCCAGTGGACTGCAACGCCAATATAACCAATAGACCATAGACAATACTCAGGAAATTCAGCTTGCCACTATGCGCATCCGGTACGCAAAACAAGTCTGCCAAGTGGGTGTGGCATATAGCTTCCTCGTATTCATAACCCGATTGTATAGATGATACGATGCATAGCAGTTAATCTGATAATATCAGTCTCTAAGTACCTTCCACTACCCTCATGGGAGACCATCTACACGCCAATCTGAACAATCCTGAGAAATTTCGCCGAAATCGGATGGAAAATGTAGAATTTATGGCTGTTACAAGGATTTTACGTTTGCGCATGCGCAGAGGCTACTATCAATTTCAATGCCTTGATTTTCATAGGGGACCATCTACAACCGAATTAGCATACTCCCCGAAAATGTCATCGAAATCGGATGAGAAATGTAGAAGTTATGGCTGTTACAAGGAATTCAAGTTTGCGCATGCGCAGCACCTACTATTCGTCTGGGGGTAATGATTTTCGTCTATACGCCAATCCAAACAATCCTAGAAAATTTCTTCAAATTTGGGCGAAAAATGTAAGTGTTATGGCTGTTACAAGGATTTAACGTTTCCGCATGCGCAGAGGATACTGTCAATTTTGAGGCCTTGATTTTGATTGGGGACCATGTACAACCTAATCCGCATAATTTCTGAAAATATCAACGAAATCGGATAGAAAATGTGGAAGTTATGGATGTCTCAAGGAATTCACGTTTGCGCATGCGCAGCCTGTTAGTCTGGGTGATGATTTTCATAGGGGACCGTCTACACGCCTACCCGCACAATCTCTGAAAATTTCATCGAAATCGGACAATAACTTCGTATAGTTATGCGCGTTACAAGGATTTCATGACAGACACACAGACAGACAGACACGGAACCAAAATCGTTCATAAAACGCGACTGGAAATTTCGATTTTGGAGAACTTTTTTTTCAACTTAACAATGCAAATTATTACACAAAGGTTTATTAATTTTCTATATAGATCCTGCGATCCTGCCAAAAGAGAGGTAGTAAACAATGACAGAAGAGACTACTGGCTACCTACAGGTGCCTGTATACAGGGTGTCTACACTTTCGATGGGCATAACTTCAGGGTTCGATTCTACAAGGTATTTCCAACAAAAAATGTCTCTTAGCAATTTTCTTTTAACCCACTCAAAATTCCTTTTTTTTCACTTTGAAGTTTTTCTTCGCGTTTTCGACCTCACGGCACTGATATGGTCATAACTCCCTTAAATCTCCTGAAAATTCAAATCTGACTACACCGTTAGAAAGAGCGTTAAATTCCTAAGCTACCTAGTGCAAAATCAAAATCTTTCAGCAATAAAATAATTTCAAAAAATCAAGTCAAAAAGCCAACTTTAAAATTTTTTTGAAACTTGACTTTCTTCGACCAAAGTTTTCACTCTAAATCCCTGCTCATTTCGATGGGCGCTCTTCGGATAAAACATGCGCAAATTGTCAGCTTTCCAACGGTCTATCAATTTTTCTTTTTAACATTCAAATTGGAAGAGTAAATTAAGTTTGAATGCCAGGAAACGTGTGTTTTACATGCAAATCCAGTGTTTTAAGCGGTTTATGGTCCCCCTCGACCTCAAGATGGTTGGACGATTTTGGTAACATTTCCTAAATAATTTTTTACGCTAAATCCAATAGTGATACTTCCGAATGATTCCGACTGCTAGAAAGTGGATTTTTCGAAGAAAACCTCCGTTTTTCGTACATAAAATACGCATTATTCGTAGATATGGTAGTGGGCATGAATTAACACCTTTCTACTCAATAAAAACACTGAATTTCTAGCTGATTGAAGTTTTTGTTGAGTTCAAAAGTGTTACTTCATGCTCACTACCACATTTACGAATAATGCGTATTTTATGTAAGAAAAACGAAGGTTTTCTTCAAAAAATCCACTTTCTAGCAGTCGGAACCATTCGGAAGTATCACTATTTTATTCAGCGTAAAAAATTACATAGGAAATGATACCAAAATCGTCATCTTGAGATTGAGGGTGACCGTACACCGCTTAAAACACTGGATTTGCTTGTAAAACACACGTTTTCTGGCATTCAAACTTAATTTACTCTTCCAATTTGAATGTTAAAAATAAAAATTGATAGACCGTTGAAAAGCTCACAATTTGAGCATGTTTTCTCCGAAGAGCGCCCATCGAAATGGGCAGGGATTCAGAGTGAAAACTTTGGACGAAGAAAGTCAAGTTTCGAAAATTTTTTAAAGTTGGCTTTTTGACTTGATTTTTTGAAACTATTTTATTGCTGAAATGTTTTGATTTTGCACTAGGTAGCTTAGGAATTTAACGCTCTTTCTAACGGTGTAGTCAGATTTGAATTTTCAGGAGAAATAAGGGAGTTATGACCATATCAGTGCCGTAAGGTCGAAAACGCGAAGAAAAACTTTAAAGTGAAAAAAAGTAATTTTGAGTGGGTTAAAAGAAAATTGCTAAGAGACATTTTTTGTTGGAAATACCTTGTAGAATCGAACCCTGAAGTTATGCCCATCGAAAGTGTAGACACCCTGTATAGCATTTTCACGTCAAATTGGAGGTTTTCCATTTCAAAGTGGAGGTTTTACACATCATTTTGGAGGTTTTACATTTCAAATTAAAGGTTTTACATTTCAAATTGGACGTTTTTCACATCAATTTGGAGGTTTTACACATCAATTTGTAGGTTTTACACATCAATTTGGAGGTGTTACATTTCAAATTGGAGGTTTTACATTTCAAATTGGAGGTTTTCCATTTCAAATTGGACGTTTTTCACATCAATTTGGAGGTTTTACACATCAATTTGGAGGTGTTACATTTCAAATTGGAGGTTTTACATTTCAAATTGGAGGTTTTACATTTCAAATTGGAGGTTTTACATTTCAAATTGGACGTTTTCCATTTCAAATTGGACGTTTTTCACATCAATTTGGAGGTTTTACACATCAATTTGGAGGTTTTACACATCAAATTGGAAGTGTTACATTTCAAATTGGAGGTTTTACATTTCAAATTGGAGGTTTTCCATTTCAAATTGGACGTTTTTCACATCAATTTGGAGGTTTTACACATCAATTTGGAGGTGTTACATTTCAAATTGGAGGTTTTACATTTCAAATTGGAGGTTTTACATTTCAAATTGGACGTTTTTCACATCAATTTGGAGGTTTTCCACATCAATTTGGAGGTGTTACATTTCAAATTGGAGGTATTACATTTCAAATTGGAGATTTTCCATTTCAAATTGGACGTTTTTCGCATTAATTTGGAGGTTTTACACATCAATTTGGAGGTGTTACATTTCAAATTGGAGGTGTTCCATTTCAAATTGGGGTTTAACGTGAAATATCTGCCCCCCCTACTCACCCAACTTGAATCCAGTGGAGCACTGCTTTTCAAAAATCAAGTTGTCAGCAAGACAAATCTAGTGACGATTCGATACTTCCGATATTTATGGATATCTATATTTTGTTTCGATATTTCCGATGTTTGTATCGATATTTTTCTTGCGATATTATCGAATATCGAAAGAAAAATATCGATATCGAAAGGAAAATATCGGTTGATAAGGTTATTTTTATCCTACTGTAATTTATCAGTTTCCCCCTAAATAAAAAAAAATAATAAAAAACAAAATAAATAGAAACGGAAGAAAACACATAAACAACAATGTTGACATAACGATCGATATGGGGAGAGGGAGGGACAAGACAAGACTTCTTTTCGTTTCCGCGTTCGCTATTACTGTTTAGAAATTAGTGGTGATTCGATGTACCTTTTGATGCGATATTTAATATCAAAATAATATCGGAAGGCTGTATTGAATTCGATAAAATTCATCAAATAAATTTCATTAGGGAATCTGCCAATGGCTAACGATGCAAAAAAATATTCCATATCAGTGACATAATATTTTTTTTCGATATTCTATCGATATCGATAAAAAACGATGCAAAAACATATTCGATATCGGTGACATAAATATTTTTCTTTCGATAATCTTGTGATATTGATGGAAAATTATGCATAACATCATTATTATTTAAGAAAAAAACAATTTTTTTCTTTCGATATTCTACCGATATCGATAACAAACGATGCAAAAACAGTGACATCAATATTTTTCTTTCGATATTCTATCCATATCGATAACAAACGATGCAAAAACAGTGATATCAATCTTTTTCTTTCGATATTTTACCAATATCACTGATATTTAAGAAAAAACGTATTCGATTTCAGTGAAATCAATATTTTACTTCCGATATTTTACCGATATCAATGATATTTATGAACAACTATGCAAAAACATGTGCAATATCAGTGACATCAAAATTTTTCTTTCGATATCTTATCGACATCAAGATTTTTCTTTCGATATTCTATCGATATCACTGATATCGATATTTTTCTTCCGATATTTTATCGATATCGATACTGTCTTCCGATATTGTTTCGATGTTAAATATCGCATCGAAAGGTATATCGAATCGTCACTAGACAAATCCTCAGTGAGCCCCAAACAAACCTCGACCTGTGTGACACGATAACCCGAAGCGTTGCAACTGTCACCACATCGGACTGCACAAATTATGTTATGAGAATGATGATAGACCTGACAGCCGCTGCTGCAGGGAGACTTACGTTGAAAAATTTGTTCATTCTTGTCCGTTCATTATGTTCATTCTTACTTGTTGAATGTTACGTTTCACTCGCTTATTTGTTGTTATTGCTTTCCCAGAATTAAATCATGTATTTCCGTCAACCTCCAATTTGAAATGGAAAACCTCCAATTTGACGTGAAAATGCTATAAAACGCTACACATATTACAGCAAAACTGCTCGAGACCTCGAGTACCTGAATCAACCTTCCTAAAGATTGATGGTATCCTTTGAATGCCACCACATGTACCATCGTGAGGACTGTCAAGAACAGATGTTTTGTCCTGGTTCTACCCGGATCACTCATCCTCAGATCATCCGTCTTGTCGCCAAAAGTCATCCGTCACTCTCATTTACTTCTAAGCGTCAAGAAAGCCTTTTTTCCGATCTGATGAACTTCAACTCGCTCGTTTGGACGTAGGAGTCGCTCTGATTGACTTTCGAAGGTTGACGATGTTAAATGACTCTGAGGCGCTTTGTGCATGAAGGCAAAAAGATGGAGCGAAACATCGAAGGAATGTTCTAACAAAGTAGATTGAATGTTATCTACACGTAGTACATCACATCAGAGAGTGAAATTAACGACCAACCTTCGAGTTTCTAGTTTCTCATGACAATCCAAAATCAAAACTGACTATTTTTGACAAATTACTGTGATTCTTTTTTTTTGTCAAAAGACTATTGTCATACGACGTTTAGTCAAAGACTTTTAGTCAAACGACTTTCGACAAACTTGTAAACTCAACTTTGTCCTAAGCTAGTGCTCAGCCTGAACAGGCTAGGTTTGCACACGCTTAGCTGAAGAGATCCGAAAGATCGAAACAAAGAACCAAACATAACGATCACCACTGAAAGTGGGATGAATTTGAAACGTGTAACTGTACCAAACTCATTCTTGATGCAGAACGGGCAGTAGTTTTGTTTCAGTGTAGATGGGACTTTGGTCAATCGTTTTCGTCATACGGTGACTCATCAGCAACGCGAAGTAGCGTTGGAACGACATGGATATTAAGCAAACTGCTTGTTTTAAGCTAAAAAGCTTGTTTCCGAAGAGTTTTAAAGACATTTGTCAAAAGACTGTTGTCATACGACGTTCGGTCAAATGTGTCAAATGTTGTCTTTAGACAAACAGTCTTTTGACAAATGTCTTTAAGACTCTTCGGAAACAAGCTTTTTAGCTTAAAAAAGCAGTGTGATTCTTTTGTTTTGTCTTGTAATTTCAATGCTGTTCTTGATTGATTAACAATAATCGCGTTACGACCACACTTAATGATGATTATAATCTTCATTTATGAATAATTATTGAAGAATAAACACTACAGTTCCTCAGTACATTTAGTCCCTCACTACAAAAGATAGGAAAGATTTGTGCTCTTATTTGTGCAGCAAGACGGAAAAAACGACAATTTCAACCTTCTTTTTCGAGTTTTTGAGTCTTTCGAAGGTGAAAATAAGCCTTTGAAGATGTCTTGTCTCTCGAGTAAACCAACAAGTTTCGACAATTTCGACCTTCTTTTTCGAGTTTTTGAGTCTTTCGAAGGTGAAAATAAGCCTTTGAAGATGTCTTGTCTCTCGAGTAAACCAACAAGTTTCGACAATTTCAACCTTCTTTTTCGAGTTTTTCATTCTTTCGAAGGTGAAAATAAGCAAATAAGCCTTTGAAGATGTCTTGTCTCTCGAGTAAACCAACAAGTTTCGACCTTCTTTTTCGAGTTTTTCAGTCTTTCGAAGGTGAAAATAAGCAAATAAGCCTTTGAAGATGTCTTGTCTCTATAGTAATCCAACAAGTTTCGACAATTTCGACCTTCTTTTTCGAGTTTTTCATTCTTTCGAAGATGAAAACAAGCCTATGAAGTTGTCATGTCTCTCGAGTAAAGCAACAAGTTTCGAAAATTTCCACTTTTTTTTCTAGTTTTTCAGTCTTTTGAAGGTGAAACAAGCCTATGAAGTTGTCTCTCGTGTAAACCAACTAGTTTAGACGATTTCGACCTTATTTTTCAGTTGTTCAGTCAACCGAAGGTGTAAACTAGCCTTTTAAGTTGTCTTGTTTCTCAAGTAAACCAAATAGTTTTGATGATTTTGTTCTAGACTTTTTCAGTCAATTGAATGTTGTCCCCTTTCTCAAGTGTTTTTACAATGAAATGATCCCGCCATGACATAGACCGAAGCTTTTTTAGAATTCAGTAAATAGGTAATCACTTATCTATGATTTACTTACACAAACTGCTGCTGGTGTATGTAAACGTTCTGCTCCTCATTCGAAATGTGAGCAATACATGATTCTATATTTATCACCTAATATTTGTAAGTTTTGATCCTTATGTTATGATTATTAGAACGGTAAGCGCGATAATTATCGAAAGGGATTTTTCAACCCTGTTTGACAGAAGAGTGGATAATACGCCTCCCTCCTGCACGTGTGATCTCTGACGTGATTGATTTCAAACTAACTAATAATCTTGTCAACTAACAAAAGTGAAAGGCCCGAAAACAAAACCTCTTTTCTAAACTGTTCTTTATTCATTTTTACGTACCTGCCCTCACTCGGCAACTTCAAGGTACTTTTATAGTTGAGACAGCTTCATGTCCTATTTACGACAGGTCCGCTCCACGATCGGTACACGAGGCACAAACCTGAGTCACCGGATTTAACAGGATAATGAGGGTTTAAGACCCTTTTTTTTCCTTGAAGGTAGACCGAAGTCTAATTCGTAGGCCTCTCTCTTTATTAGAGACGAGAAACAACCGAGGAAATTAGGACAGCCTAATCGGCTACCTCGAGAATCGAAAGGTGCTTTCGGGTCTATTTTTTACGTAATGTATAAACCATGTTATTATGATTACTGATGAAACAGAAGATCTGATACACATCAAGACACGTGTGTCGGAAATTTGAAATGTCGACTCCGAATTCGGATTTAGCACTTTTGGTTTATTATTTTCAATAATAAACCTTTGGAATCGACCAAAAAAAAAAAAAATTTTAACATCCCCTCAAAATTTGATGGTTTACGTTTCAAGGTACGTAGAATCCAAAAATCGAATAAAAATTTGGCCGTCCGTCCGCCGTACGCGGCACTTTTGCCACTTAGCATTGACCGATTTTGATGAAATTTGGTATGTAGGCTCCATTTGGGGTCTAGTTGTGCCCCGAAGCTTTTGGTTGATGTAGGTCACTTCTAAGGGTTCCAAAATCAATTTTGAAATTTTGAAAACGCCCTAACTCAAAAAATTTTGATATAAAGGTATTGTTTTTCCTTCAATTTAAGATTCTATAGAATTTTTAGAATTTTTTGAGACCACGCGGAGCTCTGTAGCACTAACCGTTTGCTCCCTACGAAAATTTAAGGGTTTATATTGAAATATATATATGAATCAAAACACGAGTGTGAATCGCAAAAGAGGCCTAATCTCCGTTCAAATTAGAGCTGACCGAAATGCGATCGATGGTTGGTGATTTTGATTTTTTTAAATTGTTTTTTATTTATTTTTTTTTCTCTTCTTATTGGATGGTTGGTGATTTTGTAGACGAGTGATCTATATAGAAAAATAATAAACCATTGTGTAATAATTTTCAGCGTTTTAAACCTGTGAATACCAATTTTCAGCTGCAAATTCCGTTTAGATTGGTTGTAAAAGATGAAGATTCGCCTGAGGTCATAACTCCCAAATTTGCGACATTTGTTTTCACTCCGTTCCAATCGTCGATTTTTCGGAAGGTTTTCAAACGTTTTTTAAAAATCAAAATGTACCTTTGGTTGGACTAGTTGGGTGGGCTAGTCTTCTACAAAAACAATAACTTATAAATATGAATTATTTGGTGTAAGACTGGTTGATTATACATCATGGAGTACTACTTACTAAGAAAGTCATTCCAAAAGTACTCCGGTTTCCACTGAAATAATGATTTCGAGCCCAGCCTCAAACTACCCTCAAAATTTGTGCAATTCCGAATACATCGAGAGAAATTTATGTTTATAGTGATTATGAGAGGTTGGACAAGTTGTTTTGGTGGGATGATCAACAATGCAAAATGGAGACCCTCCATTGAATGTTGTATTAAATAGTTTCATTTATCTACCCGTACATATTATTATTAGAGATACCCGTACATAGATTATAGTAGAGAAAGCCGAATCCTTGTTTGAATGCCTTCATCTTGATTTTGGGGAGCGTAAAAAGAATTCGGAATCGACAGCTACCACCCAATCATTCCTGGTGATGGTGGACGAATATTCCCGTATGACTTTTGCCAAATCAATGAGAGAGAACAGCCAGGCTGTCATCAGATATTTAAAAGACTTCACACACATACATAAAGTAAAGAAAATTGTGACTGATAATGGTCTACAATTTGTTTCTCGAGAGATGGCTGCCTTTGCTGAAGAAAGAGGTATCACTTGGACAACATCAGCTCCTTACCATCCGGAAGGGAACGGACTGGCAGAACGGAAAATAAGGGACATAAAAACTTATATGGCACTGTACCCCCGAACTTCCCGAACTTCCGTGGTGGCTGGAAAAGGTGTTTGGAAGCTGCGGTTCTTCATCTTAACCGTTCACACACTGCAGGCCTAGGATGCTCACCTAATTATAAAGCTTTCGGAAAACCTCCATCCCTCCCAGCAGATAAAAGGTTCGAAATTCCTGATTCAATTATTTCCGAAGAGCCTTTGACCGATGAAGCCAAAGCATGAACGTCAGAAAAAGCAATTCGACAAGCGTCATCCCAGACAACTCCCACAGTTTGAGGAAGGAGGGCGCATCCTAGTTCTAGCTGATTATAGAGGAAAAGATCCAATCGTAAAAGGTCCATACATCCTGAAGAAAGTTATAAGGATGAACAACTACCCAAAAACCCTTTATTATGAAGAAAGTGTTGGAAATTTAAAAACTGCTGCTGTTCGGAACTGTATTCCTTATCACTGCAGGAGCAGTGATTCTTCTTGAGAGGGGGAATGTAAATAAGTACCTACCTGGTATACTACCTCTCCGGTTTCAACCCCACGAATGTGAATCGGACAGATGTTGTAGGATAAGATAAAGATTTGTAAAGACTGGAAAAACAGAAGATTCTAAGTGTTACTACTAGAAAGATGTTTATTTATTCTCTAATTATAAAATTAGTAATAACTACATTTATGTAAGTTCGGGTTGCTTACATACCTACCTACCTAGTAAAATGGATCATTTTAGCTCCAGATATTAGGCTTCCCCCCAAGGGTTTTATTTTCTGAAGCTTTGTACTTTTGTCCGTTTCTTCGCAGTAGATCGAATTAAATTTGTGCCCACTAAAGTCGAAATTTTCTCCAGCATTTTTGAAAAATCCATCTATCGAACAGGTGGACCAATATGACATTAAGTTAGTAAGTAAGGAAATCATTCAGTAAGTCAGCGGAGTGGCTGTCAGCTTGGATTCCTTGAAAAAAAAAATTTGTACCTTCCCGAAAAATTTTAACGCTATACCGATAAAACTGCATGACTCATTAGTCTGGGAGACCCCGGTTCGATCCCAGGACGAGTCATCAACATTTTGACATTTTATGTCTTTACTTTGGCACATAAACGATAAAAAAAACGTAACAAAAATAGAAATCGGGTTGGAAACATTCTCAAAATAGTCAAATCTGGCCGAAAGTCGATGATATCAAAACGAAGACCAAGTTTGTTGACCAGAAGTTTTAGTCAGTTCAAAAACTTAAAAACAAAAAAAAAATTCTCCGACGGAACGGATGTCCAGCAAGTGTGTATGGTTATTTACAAGAGGATTATATTTGACATGGATACACATGGATGTTGTTTACTGTTGTTTTAACTCACTTTCTTCCATAATTATAGCGGTTTTGGCAGTGTACAATTTATGCAAAAATTTAGGGCTTTCCAACGAATGGTGACAGATTTTGTGACGCTTTTTCGTTTATATGCCAAAATAAATACATAAAATGTCAAAAGCGTCACAAAATTATGATACGAAAATATTTAATGATTTCCACTTACAACCAAGTCGTCGCTATTAAACGTTTTCTTCATCATTCGTGTTCGTAGAAAATTTATGCATAAATGATATACTTACTGCCAAAATCGCAATAATTATGGGAGAAACTGAGTTAAAAGAACTGTAAACAACATCCGGGATAAGAGTGTGCTACACTCAACAAACAATTACTGAGAAAGCATATTATTATAGGTTGGTAGCGAAGGTAGACATAAAGTGCAAGCGTTTTCTTTACAGATTAATTTTTCCTCCTGTCGTCATTTTATGGTAATTCAATAAATGACGTGTTTATGTATCACTTTGTTGTTCTCTCTTGTTGCTACTTTCATATCAATTAACCTTCATTTAATTTCTTTTTATTGGGGAAAATAATACCTAGACATGTCCATGATCGATCGTTTTTTCCATCAAGGGAAAAGTTAGATGATTTTTTACAATCGTATTATAAAAATGTCTACCAAATGGGTGTGGCACATAGCTTCCTCGTATCTATAACCCGATTGTAAAGATGAACCGATGCATAGTAGTTAATCTCAGAACATCAATCTCTAAGTATCTTCCACTACCCTCATAGGGGACCATCTACACGCTAATCTGAACAATCCTGAGAAATTTCGTCGAAATCGGAAGAAAAATGTAGAAGTTATGGCTGTTACAAGGAATTCACGTTTGCGCATGCGCAGCAATTACTATTAGTCTGGGAGGGATGATTTTCATAGGGGACCGTCAACACGCCTACCCGCACAATCCCTGAAAATTTCATCGAAATCGGATGAGAATTCTAGAAGTTGTGGCTGTGGCAAGGATTTCATGACAGACACACAGACAGACAGACACGGAACCAAAATTGTTCAGTAAGGTCTGAAACGTAAATCGCGAGTGGAAATTTCGATTTTGGAGAACTTCTTTTTTTCAACCTTGAAAAGTGAAAACAAAGCTTTCGCTACCTGTAGACTCAGAAGCAAAATGACAGGACTGTTTCAATATTATTTCATCATTCAATACGGTAAGAAATACCTACGAATACAATACGTTTTCAATCAGCGGTCATAGATTCATCAGAAAATCGAATGAAACTTTCTATTCCATGCCCCACGGCCTACCGCCCTGGGAACCCTACTTTTCTCCTAATAATGAATAGCACGAAAATAGTATCAGGCGTAGGATAATGGGAAGGTATCGATGGGTTATGCCTAGAGGTGGATCCGGAGAAAGTGAAATGAACCGCGCAAACCCCGTTATCTCAACCTAAGTGAACTGTAACAGAACTTCACTAATGCCTTCCGAAATTAACTCGACCGTCCGATTCACATAAGGAGTTAAGTGACCCAATTTATTGCTTCCGAGTCTACCCTGAATAACCAAACACTGGAGCTTTGTTTTCACTTTTGAGAGCTGAATGTTATCCACCAAAAACTATCAGATGGATCTCAACTATGCGATAACTACACTCCTGGTCTATGAAGACAATAGAAGACTACATGGGAAGAACGCACCATGTCCCATTTTGTAAACTTTTCAGGAAATAATTTTTTCCAGCAAATCCATTACGTTTCGACAACTACTGGAGTCCTTGTCCACCTTCATTCCTTCTACAATGTTCAATAAAGTGTTTTTTCTCTCTCTCTCTCATTTTTTCCGGCAAAAACCCAATATTAGTTCGAATTTGGTCGATACAATTTTTTTAAAAATGGGAATTGTATCTCAGCGTACTGTTGAATGCGGTGGTACAATCAAAACTACTGAAAAAAGTATTTTAAAACTCCATATTGCTATCCAAAGTTGCAAAGGTCCATCTGTACAGAGGAAGAACGCACCATGAACGTGAATTGCTGGTTTTATTCATAGTATCCTGCCATAAGATTTCTCTCTTTGGCAGGGCATAACGGTTTCGTGACATTTTAATAATATATAATATATATTATATTATATCATTATATTATAATGATTTGGTATTTTCAAAAGTTCACTCACGAAGAAGTTTTGCAAAATATTTTAATAGAATAAAATTTTTGTTCATTTTTTGAACATTTTTGTTCTTGCAAAAAAGGAGTAGGTATTACAAAAAAAATTAAGGACATTAACATTGATTTTGAAAAAATCGTTCATTTAATAAAATTTGAGGAAACCGATGTTTGTATTTTTTTAAATCAAGGAAAACCCTTTGTTCTGAAAAAATTACCAAAAAACTCAAGACACGTGTTTTCATTTTTTGCATCCTTCCAGTAGATTTTCTCTTCTTGGTGGTAACAAGATTAATCCCATCTTCCTCGCATTCCTGTTCCATATTCACTTCCACGAAAACAAAACAGTTTTCGCCAACAAAAACAAAAACAGTTTCACCGTTTTCAAGAAAACAAACACTAGTATCTATCTCAAATAAACTTATTGGTACGAAGAAAATAATATTTATCGCCGCTACCAATCGAGAATAATACTGTGAAACCCTGGAAAACCGCATGAATGCGTGAATCACAGAGATCCATCAGGTAGGGGAATACGACCTGGGGGAGGGAGCACGAAAGTTGGCACGTTCTTCCCCGGTTGCGCTCGGCTTGGTGCGTTCTTCCCCTGTTCGGTGATTCGTTTCTCGAATTTTTCTCTTATATTGGATCATTTTTGCCCATTTTGGTTGTCACCATCGAGACCGCCGTGAAAAAATCTATAAGAAACCGTCATAACCTATTTTTCGCAAAAAATCGACTTGGTGCGTTCTTCCCCTGTGGTCTATGTATATTGGTCTATGTATATGGTCGTGTATATTGCTTCCAGTTATTGGAAGCAATATAGGGGAGACATATCAGTTGATTGAGAGATGAAGACCTTCTCATCAGATTTTTTGACCAGTTACTCCAATGATTTCTTCACAACTTATTTTCAAGACACTAAAAACGAAGGTCAGGTTTGATAGCAATAATTTCACTTCTGTTGAACACAGATATTCCGTACAACAGCCTCATAAAGATCACTGAAAGAGATGGGGAATGAGTCCAAAAGACAATTCAGCTATGTGACCGATAAAGCAACTCGCACTTCTTCCGGAGCTCATCCAAGATCTCTTAAACCTTGTACTCACCCTCTTCGATCTCACTGTTGAAGAAAGGACCTCATAAATGTCAGATCATCTGAACATTAAACTTATTTTCTCAAGTCAATCTAGGGAGCAAGAATTTGGGACACGGCATTTACGAGCCCACTGAAAGATATAAGAATATCAGGAATAATTCCAGATCAGCAGAATGAGCAATCGATCTGACTTCTCCCCATTCCTCCCTTGTGCGCTGAAATTCTTCACCGAATGGAGCATATTCTTGGAAGACCACTTTGTCCTAGGGCACACAAACCATGACGCTCCTATTTCACGTGGAAATCCAGAAAATTGACGAGTCACTTCACACTTTTACTCTCGTCTGAGCTCTCGCGATGGATATCTGGGCCAAACCTGATCTAGGAAAAACGAATCAACCTGCAATGGCATGGCTTCCAATTGGATCTTCAACCAGGCAAAAAAACAGGTTTGATGAGATCTGATCTCCAAATTAAGTAGCTGAAAAGGCAACGGTGCTTTTTGCTTGGTCACAACCAAAGATAAAGGAAGCTGTGTTGTGTGAAGCTTGTGTTCGTCGTCTTGCAGAAGAATGAGTTTATCTTCATTTTGCATATAAATTAATGTGAAGCTACTAACAAGAAAAGTCAACCATTGATTATCTATGAGAACAGAATAACCATAAGGGAAGTACTTCAAAGTTAGGACATTGTATATAATTTCCATGCCAAATGAAACCTTTTCCAAGTCAAATGAAACCTTTTCCAAGTCAAATAAAACCTTTTCCAAGTCAAATGAAACCTTTTCCAAACCAAATGAAACCTTTTCCAAACCAAATGAAACCTTTTCCAAACCAAATGAAACCTTTTCCATGTCAAATGAAACCTTTTCCAAACCAAATGAAACCTTTTCCATGTCAAATGAAACCTTTTCCAAACCAAATGAAACCTTTTCCAAACCAAATGAAACCTTTTCCATGTCAAATGAAACCTTTTCCAAACCAAATGAAACCTTTTCCATGTCAAATGAAACCTTTTCCAAACCAAATGAAACTTTTTCCAAATTAAATGAAACCTATTGAAAAAATTAGTCAAATGAGGTACTTAGATAGGTAGAGATACTCTGCAAATTTCAGATCGATGCAATTGTACCTATCGTACAAAGAAGTTGCCAAAATGAAAATTCAATGAATTTTAGACATAGGATTATCGAAGTAGATCTCACCTTTGTAGAATAGGAAACAAGTAAGTTTGAGAAATTTCTGACTGTTGAATGTGAGTGGTACCTACCTACTCGCCACGCCCACACGGTGAAACCGATAATTAAGGGGAGTGACCAATACTTGAATTGACTGATTGAACCTCTAAGACTGAATTTTTTGTAATATCGTCGCTCCTCTGCCAAAACCACGAAACTTTAAAACTATCCTCTGCCAAAACCGCTAAACTGAAAATTTATTGTTTTTCAGTAGAGGCTTCCAAAGTTACTCCGCAACTTATTATCGTTACGGACTAGCAATACTTCGATTGTTGCACTGTTTTCCTTACCTTACAACATGATAGAATAAGTATAAATAGGTTTCACTCCATAAAATCATCATGAACAACCTAGATGACCTCACAATGTCCTAAAAAATGCAGATTTGTGGTTTTGGTGGAGTGGGTCTGCAAACGGGAAATCCTTGCAATAGCCATAAATTCTACAATTTCCATCCGAATTCGATGAAATTTCCAGGGATTGTTCCGATTGGGGTGTAGATGGTCCCCTATGAGTTTCATCATCCCCGGATTGATAGTATACTCTGCGAATGCGCAAAAGAAAAATCCTTGAAACAGCCATAACTTCTACAATGTCCATCCGAAGTTGATGATATTTTCAGGGATTGTTCGGATTGGGGTGTAGATGGTCCCCTATGAGTTTCATCACCCCCGGATTGATAGTACCCTCTGTGCATGCGCAAACGTGACATCTTAGTAACAGCTACAACTTCAACAATTTCCACCCAAATTAGATGACATTTTCAGGGATTGTTCGGGTTGGGGTGTAGATGGTCCCCTATGAAATTCATGGCCCCTGGATTGATAGTGATCTACTATGAACGAATATAATAAACAGTAGCTTAGCAATAGTTCATGAATTCACTCTCTATAGTAAGTATACATTTTATTCATACTGTAGAGAGAGGATTCCTCTCTCTACAGTATGAATAAAATGTATACTTACTATAGAGTTACTCTCAGAGGAACGATGGCGACAATGGTCGAGAGAAAAATTGACACAGCTGGTGATCAGAAAACTTCTTTGTTGAAATCCCAACAACTGTAGGTATCCCCGTATAATTTAAAGATAAAATAAGGGAAATGAAGCATTGGCGGATGCCAATTTCTCCAAAAACACCATTATTTCTTGTTTTCACGAAACTGCCAATTGTTCCCGAGGTTACTACGCAACAATCGCGAATCTTGTGCTTGTGATGGGGACGACTACGCCAAACTCACGTATCTGTCAGATTCGCGAAAATGCAGAGGAGAAAAAAAAATTTCAGCAGATTCGTGGAATAGATACCACTCAAATAACCATGTTCTAGTGGAGTTAGAGAGTTGAAATTTCTGGAGGAGATACTTGACCAATGTCACTACTCAGAGAGATGCTTAGCCCAATTTTCGAATTTTTGCAGTTTAGCGGTTTTGGCAGAGGATAGTTTTAAAGTTTCGTGGTTTTGGCAGAGGAGCGACGATATATTATTCATCTACGATTGTTTACTTTACAGAAATACACTCTATGTTTAGAAAAAGTTTCATTTGGTTTGGAAAAGGTTTCATTTGGTTTGGAAAAGGTTTCATTTGGTTTGGAAAAGGTTTCATTTGACTTGGAAAAGGTTTCATTTGACTTGGAAAAGGTTTCATTTAACTTGGAATGGGTTTCATTTGACTTGGAAAAGGTTTCATTTGACTTGGAAAAGGTTTCATTTGGTTTGGAAAAGGTTTCATTTGGTTTGGAAATGCTATATATCCAACATTTCTAATTTGATTATGAGTAGGCTGCTTCATCTCCACTTCACACCAAACTAAATAAAACCCTCATCGCCTATGAAGTAGATGTAGGACAGCAATCTTCTATAAGTAAATATAATGAGTATCCACTAGGTATAGCGTAGACTCAGAACGTTCACACGGCGAAGTAACCCGCTACTCAGACATGCGACAATCCGTTCAGTCGGGTTTTAAAAAACTATTTTCACCTCTCGTCAATTTCATGCAATCAACTGTCTTTGACACTGTTTCCTCCTTCAAGTCCCGTCACTTCTAATAGCTACATTCTAACTGCTGGTTACAAAGCTTTTAGGCTCAAGAAATTTCGATAACGGTCACTAGTTGGGCGTATTTACCTCTTTGCTGTTGGAATATTAACTTCCAGTCTCAGCAAGACTGTTACTTAGAATCTCTTCTTGTTCCCATTTCGAAATTGAGCTCGAAAAGGTCACCCCACTAAGTGGACGAATATCTGATTTGAACACACAAACAGTGCAAAATCTTGTGTTCAAAAAATTGAAAATTCTGATCAAGCGAGGCCTCAGATAGAATATTACGGTAAACAACAATTTCAGGTTGGATTTTCATCCATTCCTGGCGTCGCGGACGTCATCAGCTGTCTTCTAAAGGGAAGATCAGAATTCGTTCTGATGATTTCGCTCATGGCTTCCCATTGCCCCACCGCCCAGGGTCGGGATGAAGGGGGCGATAAGAAGCACAAAAACGTGCGCTGCCGGCGATGAGATTTGAACCCAAGACCCCCGCAGAAGTCGGTCCAAATTCCCCCGCCAAACAACGCTCGCCCCAGCGACCTTGGCTACACCGGACCCCTATTAAGGTAGGAATGTGTTACAGTAGTGTATGACAATCGATCCGAAGTAAATTATGTCAACTTTATTGGAATTTGGGTCCAACAGCAAAATCCTCCTCTTTCACAAAATTTTCGAAAAATTTATTTTCTTCATCAAGACTCAGAGGATGAGTTTAGGTTTGAACATCAAACCACGGTCGGGAATGAAGAGGTTGTATAAACCAGGAACACTAATCATGAAATTGGTGTTAAAAAACTTGACTATTATAACTAAAAATTGGAAAAAAAAACACAATAACATCAGGCTTTAAATTTAATAATATTGGTAAAATAAAATAAGACAGTCAGAAAGACACAACAACAATAATGACTAGAATTGATAAGAGATATAGATATCTCTTAAGATATAGATATCTCTTATCAATTCTAGTCATTATTATTGTTGTTGTGTCTTTCTGACTGTCTTATTTTGTTTTACCAATATTATTAAATTTAAAGCCTGATGTTATTGTGTTTTTTTCCAATTTTGGTTTATTATTTTCAATAATAAGCCTTTGGAATCGAGCAAGAAAAAAAAAATTTTAACCCCCCCTCAAAATTTAAAGTTTTACGTTTCAAGGTTTACGGAAATTTTTTTATTCGATTTTCGGATTCTACGTACCTTGAAACGTAAAACTTTAAATTTTGAGGGGGGGTTAAATTTTTTTTTTTCTTGCTCGATTCCAAAAGGCTTATTATTGAAAATAATAAACCAAAATTTCCGTCCGTCCGCCGTCCGCCGTACGCGGCACTTTTCTTAGCAACACTGGACCGATTTGGTTCAAATTTGGTATATGGGCTCCATTTGGGGTCTAGTTGTGCCGCGAAGCTTTTGGTTGATGTAGGTCACTTCTAAGGGGTGAAAATTAAGGGTTGAAATTTTCAAGAGTGCCCTAGCTCGAAAACTCTCGAAATAAAGGTATCGTTTTTTCACCAATTTTAAATAGTACAGAATTTTTAAAAATTTTTGAGACCACCCGGAGCTCTGTAGGACAAACCGTTCGGTCCCTACGAGTATTTGAAGGTTTTCCTTCGATAAAACAGAATCATGAGTGTGAATCGCAAAAGAGGTCTAATCGCCGTTCAAATTTTATCGGACTAAAATGCGATTACTTCTGCGTAACCAGTAATCAAATTTCCATATCAAGCTTTCTATTTTTCGAATCGAGTGTGAAGCGTTTAGTTCTTTCTAATAAACTTGATTGTGAAGGTGTGAAGCCAGTATGGTGTGGTAGGTAGTACCTAGCAATAGTTGGTAGGTAAAACAATGTTTGTAGGTAAAAAACGCTGCAAATCATTGCTCACTGATCAGATCAGTGATCAGCTGAGTGAGCTCCGAAGCCATTTTCAATGCTATTGAATGGAAGTGCTCTTCCAGGCGTCTTCAGCATTCGAGGAGATCTTCTTCACTCCTCACATCACTGATCAGCTGAGTGAGCTCCAAAGCCATTTTCAATCCTATTGAATGGAGGTGCTCTTCCAGGCGTCTCCAGCATTCGAGGAGATCTTCTTCACTCCTCACATCACTGATCAGCTGAGTGAGCTCGAAAGCCATTTTCAATCCTATTGAATGGAAGTGCTCTTCCAGACGTCTTCAGCATTCGAGGAGATCTTCTTCACTCTTCAGATCACTGATCAGCTGAGTGAGCTCCGAAGCCATTTTCAATCCTATTGAACGCAGGAGCTGAAATTTGAGAGGGAAGGTCAAGGGAGAATACAGATGGTGGTAGGTGCTATTGATGGAGAACCAGTGATCTATACAGAAGGATGATCTTTACAGAAAATAATAAACCTTTGAGCAATGATTTGCAGCGTTTTTAGTTATAATAGTCAAGTTTTTTAACACCAATTTCATGATTAGAGTTCCTGGTTTATACAACCTCTTCATTCCCGACCGTGGTTTGATGTTCAAACCTAAACTCATCCTCTGAGCCTTGATTAAGAAAATAAATTTTTCGAAAATTTTGTGAAAGAGGAGGATTTTGCTGTTGGACCCAAATCCCAATAAAGTTGACGGAATGTGTTACGTTGGTCTCCAAGTTAAAATGGCAATGGTGTTTCATTACAACAATCTGTGAATGATACGCCTTCAGCGTATCGGATGTTCTAAGGTTCAATGACATGAGCTAAAAACCAGGAACTATATATCTACCTTCTCAAGTATCAGTTAGGCACGGACATTCAACGTTCCTTAGTGTCCAAATGAAACGACGTCTGGATTTCATCATTCTCAATCTTCCTTATCCCTTCTTCTCCAATTTTGAAGCAGTCAACAGTTCTGTACTGTTCCTATCGAAACATTTCAAGACCAGAATAACATAAAAATCTGGAGCTGAACTGGTCTTCAGAATGTCATGGAGTGAAAGTATTGACTCAGGTGTTTTAGCATGCTGATTTATCTTGCAACGCGATTTTCATTTGATTAGGTGAAGAACAAATCTCTCTCCATTGCTCATTGCTGATATTGCTTAATAATACTCGTAGAATTGAGTATTTAACACAAACTCCTCTACGTGTCTGTGATACTTTCTGTGATAAAGTTTTACTGCCAACCCAAGCAGGCGGAGTTATTGAACGACAAACCGTAGGAACTTTGGATTCCTTCAGACGAGCACAATAATTTAACCAAGATTGTTTTGGGTTAAGCTGGCACTAAAAACACCGTCTTAGGCTCTCAATGTTTGGATTGTTCAAAAACCATACCCCTAGAAATGATCGAGGTCTGTAAACCTTAGAAGTAAAACGATTTCTTTGAAGAAAATTGAGAGCGAGGCAGACCGGTGAGGAGGTATTCTGTCTATAGTTCCAATGACTTGTCCCGTTACGTCCCGCTCCATGTGAGACTTGAGACGATCTCGCTTCTCCCAAAGTTGTAGGATATCGGGAAAATACAGTTAGGTACCCATCCGTCGAAGTTTCGTCGGACTGCTCGTTTTAATATACTGCGCCCTCACTAAATAGCGAGTAATTAATAACTATAATTACAAAAGAGACATTCCGGATATAGGTTTCAGACGGGGAAGGGAGGAGAAGCGGATAATTGTAGGTAATTTGCTGTTTAAAACCCAGTAAGAGACCGTGGTTACCGTGAAGCACGAATCTAATCGAGGCAAGACAAACTCGCAAGACTTGGCGGCGCATCTCACCGTTGTATTGAGAGGACGTTCACCGTCAGGTTTCAATCTTGTTGAAAGACCAATGCAAATCGTTTGCATTCCCACACGAAAGAAAAAAATTGGGTGTGGCACATAGCTTCCTCGTAGCAGAGCTCCTCCTAGCAGAGCTCCTTCATATTCAAATTTGAGGATATCCTTGGAAAGTTCGTTAAATTTCCAAGCTGCCAAGTCCAAAACCATAATCTTTTAGCAATAAAACGTTAAAAAAAAGAATCAAGTCAAAAACCAAAATTAATTATTAAGATTCAGTAGACAAAACATTGCAGAGTTCATACCTTGAGCTCGGAGGGTCTTACCGTTGATCATCTTCCGTTATTTCTTCGAAAAATCCACTTTCTAGCAGTCGAAATAATTCGGAAGTATCACCATTGGATTCAGCGTGAAAAAATTACATGGGAAATGATACCAAAATCGTCGAGTCATCTTGAGATACAACAGAGCTACAACAACTTGAGATACTACACACCGCGTGAAACTCTCGATTTTCTTGTAAAACGATTGATTTAGTCTTCCAATTTGAATTTTAAAGAGAAAAATTGATAGACCCTTAAAAAGCTGAGGATTGGAGCAAGTTTTTCCCGAACAGCGCCCATCGAAATGAGAAGGGATTGATAGTAAAAAGACGATCAATAAAAGTCAAATTTGAAAGAAATTTAAAGTTTTCTCTTTGACTTGGGATTTTAAAAATGTTTAATTGCTAAAAAATAATATTTTGCTAAAATAAATCAATATTATTGATTTTGCTCTAGGTAGCTTGGAAATTTAACGCATTTTCCAAGGATATCATCAAATTTGAATTTACTTGGTAAATAACGATAGTTA
This sequence comes from Apolygus lucorum, assembly GCA_009739505.2. Taxonomy (NCBI): domain Eukaryota; kingdom Metazoa; phylum Arthropoda; class Insecta; order Hemiptera; family Miridae; genus Apolygus; species Apolygus lucorum. The sequence continues at coordinate 41,729,010 of CM019170.2, read as the reverse complement.
TGACAGTAAGAAATGACAAGGGGTGTGGCACATAGCTTCCTCGTATCCATAACCCGGTTGTATAGATGATGCATAGCAGCTTATCTCAAAATATTCATTCTCTAAGTAGGTACACTCTCTTCTGCACTACCCTCACTGGGGACCATCTACACGTCAACCCGCACCATCTCTGAATATTGTTGGAAAATGTAGAAGTTATGGCTGTTACAAGAATTTCACGTTTGCGCATGCTCACAAAATAAATGATTTTCGTAGGGGATCATTCCTGAAAATTTCATCGAAATCAGATGGGAAATGTAGAATTTATGGCTGTAACTACGAAATACACGTTTGTGGCTACGATCAGTCCGGGGGAAATGATTTTCATAGGGGACCATCTACACGCCAACCCGCACAATCCCTGAAAATGTCATCGAAATCGAATGAAAAATGAAGAAGTTATGGCTGTGGCAAGGATTTCATGACAGACACACAGGCAGACAGACACGGAACCAAAATTGTTCGAAAATTGAAACTTAAAACACGAGTGGAAATTTTGATATTGGAGAAATGTTTTTTGGTTTATTATTTTCAATAATAAGCCTTTGGAATCGAGCAAGAAAAAAAGTTGTTAACCCCCCCTCAAAATTTGATGTTTTACGTTTCAAGGTACGTAGAATCCGAAAATCGAATAAAAAATTTCTTCTAGTGAGGAAAGTGCCTCGCACGGCGGACGGACGGCCAAATTTTTATTCGATTTTCGGATAAACCAACAAATTTTGAGGGGGGGTTAAAATTTTTTTTTCTTGGTCGATTCCAAAGATACATTATTGAAAATAATAAACGAAAAGAGCAAGCTAACAGCTTAACCCATTTCAAGCCGAGTGTAGAAATGACAGAGTAATGGGGGGAGAAGGATGAACATTTTTACAGAATGCCGGCCGAAATAAGGCATCATTTGCTCACCAATCGTGAGCAAAATGTTCCAAATTTTATGAATTTAACATTTTAATAGGATTTCAAAGATCTCCGTTTTCCAAATCGATATGATTTATCCATTTCATTGTCAAAAATTTTTTTTAATAATCTATATAAAATCTAAAAATTTATTTTTATGAACCGGAATATGTTTTGACTCATGGCCCAGAACGCTCACTCTCCCAGGACCAAATTTGAGCAACCATAATCATGCTTTCGGTCAAAAGACCTCCTTTTCAAAATAAATTTCCCAAATCGCATTGAGCTCCCGAATGTCGAAGGCATTTTTCTTTAAAAAGTTTAGGAACAGCATGAACGAGACAAAATTCTTTTACAAAGATCATCAGATCAATATTAAACAAAATCATTATTATTACGATGCAAAAATGCATCAATGGCCGGAAATGGGTTAAAATAATATGAAATAAGAGAACGAAACGGAAATTTTGAACTTGAAATGCCTCAGCTAATGAGACATCTTGAATTTCGAAAATGTCATTCGAATGAGTAAAGTTGACGCCTGAAAATAATTTAAATGAAAGAAATATTGCAAACTGCATCGAAATCGACTTAGAAACTCCGAAATCCTCTTTATTCCCAAAATGGTTAATAGAATAGAGAAGAAGGGGATATTTAAAAAAAAAATTATTGGTTACAAATAGAAATGAGAGCTTCTGTTTTATGTTCTATAGCTGAATACTCTGAGTTAATCATATTCTGAGCAGAGGTCCGTGCCCCGTTAACAATTTGCCGGAGGCCCATTTGCACTTAAATGCCACTTGAAAATCAAAGGAGAAAGCCAAGAAATTCTGCGGTAAGAATGGTAAGGAAGGTGGTGACAAAGAAATAGCGTAGTGCCAGGCAACGGAGGCGGGTGGGATAAGGTAAACACGAGATGTGGAACATCGTCGCGCTCCAAATGAGCGGAGCTGGAACTGGGGCCCCATCAAGGCGGCTGCTGGAAGTTGGCATCAGAGCAGCTATCAGTCAGTCTGTCAGGAGGTCATCAACAATGAAATCTATCCAATGCGGAAATGACACTTACAAATGGTGTCTTGTCACAATTTTGCATCAATCTAGCTAATGCTCTACCCAAATACCTTGCTGTCTAGCATCAAAGCATATCAGTAAATTATTAGATGTATTCAATACTGATTCATTTGACATCAAGAAACAACACAAATAATGGTGTCTAGTCAAGTAAACATCAGTCAGACTGTGTGGTGATGTCATTCTAGCGTCAGAGCAGCTATCAGTCAGTCTATCAGGAGGTCATCAACAATGAAATCTATCCAATGCGGAAATGACACTTACAAATGGTGTCTTGTCACAATTTTGCATCAATCTAGCTAATGCTCTACCCAAATACCTTGCTGTCTAGCATCAAAGCATATCAGTAAATTATTAGATGTATTCAATACTGATTCATTTGACATCAAGAAACAACACAAATAATGGTGTCTAGTCAAGTAAACATCAGTCAGACTGTGTGGTGATGTCATTCTAGCGTCAGAGCAGCTATCAGTCAGTCTGTCAAGAGGTCATCAACAATGAAATCTATCCAATGCGGAAATGACACTTACAAATGGTGTCTTGTCACAATTTTGCATCAATCTAGCTAAAGCTCTACCCAAATAACTTGCTGTCTAGCATCAAAGCATATCAGTAAATTATTAGATGTATTCAATACTGTTCATTTGACATCAAGGAACAACTCAAATAATGGTGTCTAGTCGCAAGTAAACATCACTAAAGACTGTATGGTGATGTCATTCTAGCGTCAGAGCAGCTATCAGTCAGTCTATCAAGAGGTCATCAAAAATGTCATCGGAAATGACACTTACAAATGGTGTCTTGTTACAATTCTGCATCGATCTAGCTAAAACCCAAATACATTGCTGCTAACACCAAAGCATTTTAGTAAATTATTAGATGTTTTCAATACTGATTTATTTGCCATTCAGAAACGACACAAATAATAATGTCTAGTCACAAGTAACATCAGTTAGACTGTATGGTGGTGTCAATCTAGCGTCAGAGCAGCTATCAGTCAGTCTATCAGGTGATGTCATAAACACTGAAATGCATTCAATGCGGAAATGACACTTAAAAAGGTTGTCTAGACACAAATCAGCATCAATTTAGCTAATGCCCTACCCAAATACCTTGCTGTCTAGCATCAAAGCACATCAGTAAATTATTAAATGTATATTCAATACTGATCATTTGACATCAAGAAACAACACAAATAATGGTGTCTAGTCAAGTAAACATCAGTCAGACTGTATGGTGATGTCATTCTAGGGTCAGAGCAGCTATTAGTCAGTCTGTCAAGAGGTCATCAACAATGAAATCTATCCAATGCGGAAATGACACTTAAAAATGGTGTCTTGTCACAATTTTGCATCAATCTAGCTAATGCTGTACCCAAATAACTTGCTGTCTAGCACATCAGTAAATTATTAGATGTATTCAATACTGATCATTTGACATCAAGAAACAACACAAATAATGGTGTCTAGTCAAGTAAACATCAGTCAGACTGTATGGTGATGCCATTCTAGCGTCAGAGCAGCTATCAGTCAGTCTATCAGGAGGTCATCAACAATGAAATCTATCCAATGCGGGAATTACACTTACAAATGGTGTCTTGTCACAATTTTGCATCAATCTAGCTAATGCTCTACCCAAATACCTTGCTATCAAGCATCAAAGCACATCGGTAAATTATAAAATGTTATCAATACTGATTCATTTGAGATCAAGAAACAACACAAATAATGGTGTCTAGTCAAGTAAACATCAGTCAGACTGTATGGTGATGTCATTCTAGCGTCAGAGCAGCTATCAGTCAGTCTATCAGGAGGTCATCAACAATGAAATCTATCCAATGCGGAAATTACACTCACACTTGGTGTCTTGTCACAATTCTGCATCAATCTAGCTAATGCTCTACCCAAATACCTTGCTGTCTAGCATCAAAGCATATCAGTAAATGATTAGATGTTATCAATACTGATTTATTTGACATCAAGAAACAACACAAATAATGGTGTGTAGTCAAGTAAACATCAGTCAGACTGTGTGGTGATGTCATTCTAGCGTCAGAGCAGCTATCAGTCAGTCTATCAGGAGGTCATCAACAATGAAATCTATCCAATGCGGAAATTACACTCACACTTGGTGTCTTGTCACAATTCTGCATCAATCTAGCTAATGCTCTACCCAAATAACTTGCTGTCTAGCATCAAAGCACATCAGTAAATTATTAGATGTTTTCAATACTGATTTATTTGCCAATCAGAAACGAAACAAAAAATGGTGTCCAGTCGCAAGTAAACATCACTAAAGACTGTATGGTGATGTCATTCTAGCGTCAGAGCAGCTATCAGTCAGTCTATCAGGAGGTCATCAACAATGAAATCTATCCAATGCGGAAATTACACTCACACTTGGTGTCTTGTCACAATTCTGCATCAATCTAGTTAATGCTCTACCCAAATAACTTGCTGTCTAGCATCAAAGCACATCAGTAAATTATTAGATGTATTCAATACTGATCATTTGACATCAAGAAACAACACAAATAATGGTGTCTAGTCAAGTAAACATCAGTCAGACTGTGTGGTGATGTCATTCTAGCGTCAGAGCAGCTATCAGTCAGTCTGTCAGGAGGTCATCAACAATGAAATCTATCCAATTCGGAAATGACAATTACAAATGGTGTCTTGTCACAATTTTGCATCAATCTAGCTAATGATCTACCCAAATAACTTGCTGTCTAGCACATCAGTAAATTATTAGATGTATTCAATACTGATCATTTGACATCAAGAAACAACACAAATAATGGTGTCTAGTCAAGTAAACATCACTAAAGACTGTATGGTGATGTCATTCTAGCATCAGAGCAGCTATCAGTCAGTCTATCAGGAGGTCAACAACAATGAAATCTATCCAATGCGGAAATTACACTTACACTTGGTGTCTTGTCACAATTTTGCATCAATCTAGCTAATGCTCTACCCAAATACCTTGCTATCTACAATCAAAGCATATCAGTAAATTATTAGATGTTTTCAATACTGATTTATTTGCCAATCATAAACGATACAAATAATGGTGTCTTGTCACAAATAACATCAGTCAGACTGTATGGTGATTTCATTCTAGCGTCAGAGCAGCTATCAGTCAGTCTATCAGGACGTCATCAACAATGAAATCTATCCAATTCGGAAATTACACTTACAATTGGTGTCTTGACACAATTCTACATCAATCTAGCTAATGCTCTACCCAAATAACTTGCTGTCTAGCATCAAAGCACATCAGTGAATATACAGATCATTTGACATCAAGAAACGACACAAATAATGGTGTCTCTTCACAAGTAAACATCAGACAGTCTATCAGGAGATGTCATATACACTGAAATGCATCCAATGTGGATATGACACTAAAAAAGGTTGTCTAGACACAAATCAGCATCAATTTAGCTAATGCTACCCAAAAACCTTGCTGTCTAGCATCATAGCAGCTATCAGTCGCTTGTCAGATTTCACCAATACTGGTATCTACGAAATACGGAAATGACTCAAGTGAGCTTCACCTAGTCTGCAAGGTGTTATCAGCTACCCGTAACTTATAAGATGTAATCAATACTGAAATCTATGAAATTAGGAAATAACAGAAATAACGGTGTCTTGTCACAAGTGAACATCAGCAAGTCTGCAGGTGTTAGCAGCATAGCTTCAGAACAGCTGTCAGTCACTTACTCAATACAAGCGTCATCAATACTAAGTATTGATACAAGTCTTGTATCTATGAAATTCGGAAATTACACTAATAAGCCTAGCTTCAGAGCAGCTATCAGCCAATCTCTCAGGAAACGCCCCTCAATATGAAAATAGATTGATGAGAGAATAAAATTAATTGGCTAAATATAATCTTAATTGAAAAAAAAATTGTTGAGAAAATCTAGTATTTTATTCCTTGTTTTTCCCTCAGCAATGAAATTGTGCATTTATAACATTTTACGTCCAAAAAGTGGTATATCGAGGTATAAAACTCTAAAGAATTCAGTACTAATATCTATATGGAATTCAGAAATTACACAAATAATGGTGTCTTGTCACAAGTGAGCATCAGCAAGTCTGCAAAGTACAGCTTCAGAATAGCTGTCAGTCACTTACCAGACGTCGCCAATACTTGTATCTATGAAATTAGGAAATAACACAAATAAGCCTAGCTTCAGAGCAGCTACCCGTAACTTATAAGATGTAATCAATACTGATATCTATGAAATTCAGAAATTACACAAATAACGGTGTCTTATCACAAGTGAGCATTAGCAAGTCTGCAAAGTGCAGCTTCAGAATAGCTGTCAGTCACTTACCAGACGTCGCCAATACTTGGATCTATGAAATTCGGAAATAACATAAATGAGCCTAGCTTCAGAGCAGCTAACCGTAACTTATAAGATGTAATCAATACTGATATCTATATGGAATTCAGATATTTCACAAATAACGGTGTCTTGTCACAAGTGACCATCAACAAGTCTGCAAAGTGCAGCTTCAGAATAGCTGTCAGTCACTTACCAGACGTCGCCAATACTTGTATCTATGAAATTCGGAAATAACATAAATGAGCCAAGCTTCAGAGCAGCTATCAGTCAATCTCTCAGAAAACGTCCCTCGATATGAAAATTGATTGATGAGAGAATGAAATTGATTGGCCAGATACTAGAAAATCTAGTATTTTATTCCTTGTTTTTCCCTCAGCAATGAAATCGTGCATTTATAACATTTTACGACCAAAAAGTGGTATATCGAGGTATAAAACTCTAACATCCTAAGCTACTTGCAACTTTATGACAGTTGCCATATTTACCATAAATGTGGAAAAAATTCAAAGAAAATTAGGAACTTCTCATTAAACCTCAATGAGTAGAATGCGTTTAAAATGTTTAGAAAACAGTTAAGTTATTTTGCTCAAGTCACGATTATCACAAAACAGAAGACCGACAGAACACAAAACCAAATTTTTTTTTATCAGAATTTAGTAATTTACGACAAAAAGGCTGTGAAATGGTGCGAAATTAAAATTTTTTCCCGAGCTCTTTAATTCAATCTGATATGAAAGTTGTCTCAAAGTGCAACACTTTCTCCTAACTTTTAGCGAATCGGCAACTCCAGCATCATATTAGATCCTAGGTAGCTACTTCATTTATCAACAATAATGATCAGTTACTCTACTTTTACCAATCCTTTTAAAGAAAACGCAAGTTTTCCCACGGAGTATCCGATTTCTAATGAAAGTCTGACTCCCAACAGTTCGTGCTTTGGGTTGCAAATAGAACCGGAAGTGTGCAGAGGCACCCATGACAATAGGTAGGTCGTGCCTGTAGGTATAGTTAGCTATTCCACGCAGATACTTGCAGGAATACCGAGCACTGCCACCTACTACTCTTGGGTTGACCTCAACATGACAGTGAAAGCAGCGTCGTCTCGCTCCCATTTTCCTTGAGCGCTCGTTGAGCTTGCTGTCTAGAAGCCGCTTGACCGCCGGAACCCGCGACACTTTCTACCGTATTTCCTGGTTGTTTTCATGAATATTAATTTCGATCGCTTTTATCAACCGTAAATGTGCCCAAATTTGGCATTTCAAATTATGACGGTTTCAAGATCAAAACTCTACCAGGATTATCGAAAATTCTCAATCTCTTCTCTGTGCCATCAGAAAACATCACGACCCCACAATGTTGAGTTTTGTAATCAATCAACACGAATATCGCAATGTAAACAAGGATTTTGGGACTTTTTTAGTAGTGTAGAGTAAAACTGTAACTTAATACGAAACTTATACGAATATTGAAATGGATTATCGAAATTTCTCCATCTCTTCTCTGTGTTATCGTCAGACATCACGACCCCACAGTGTCAACACCCAATATTCTTTTTTTTCCATCAGTCGAAAAATCGAAATGTAAACAATAAATTTGTGCTGCTTTTTTAGTTTTGTAGAATATAGGTAAATATAACTTCTACGAATATTGAAATGGATATTCGAAAATTCTCAATCTCTTCTCTGTGTTATCATCAGACATCACGACCCCACAGTGTCAACATTCAATATTCTTTTTTTTTCCATCAGTCGAAAAATCGAAATGTAAACAATAAATTTGTGCTGCTTTTTTAGTTTTGTAGAATATAGGTAAATATAACTTCTACGAATATTGAAATGGATTATCGAAAAGTCTCCATCTCTTCTCTGTGTTATCATCAGACATCACGACCCCACAGTGTCAACACCCAATATTCTTTTTTTTTTCCATCAGTCGAAAAATCGAAACGTAAACAATAAATTTGTGCTGCTTTTTTAGCTTTGTAGAATATAGGTAAATATAACTTCTACGAATATTGAAATGGATATTCGAAAATTCTCAATCTCTTCTCTGTGTTATCATCAGACATCACGACCCCACAGTGTCAACACCCAATATTCTTTTTTTTTTCCATCAGTCGAAAAATCGAAACGTAAACAATAAATTTGTGCTGCTTTTTTAGCTTTGTAGAATATAGGTAAATATAACTTCTACGAATATTGAAATGGATTTTCGAAAATTCTCAATCTCTCCTCTGTGTTATCATCAGACATCACGACCCCACAATGTTGTCACCCACTGTTCATTTTTGTAAACAGTCAACAGAATAATCGATATGTTAACAAGAAATTTTTGATATTTTAGTTGTCTAAATTATAGTTATAACTTCTGCGAATATTGAAAGGGATTACGAGTATGTCCGACATTAACGTGAGTTCTTGCTCAGTAGCATTTCTATTCAAAACGTTCAATTGAATGAACTAATTTGTTCGTTTCGCACTTTCAGTACCTAACCAACAAGTTTTGTATTTGTGCAACTGGTCAACAAAAATTGGGTCCTACAAAATCAGTTTTACACATTTTTCGAATCAGATCTTTCCGGACGATTTGGAGGTTAGTCTGTCTAACTGGTCCCGAAACAGTCATAATGCAGTTCAGGAAGTTCCACTGCTGTTAGACTAACGGATTTTGGGTAACTTAATTTCATTGAAACTGAGATTTCTTGGTTGATATAATAAATGCAGAAATCGCTCGAATTTGGAGGGTGATTGGATGTTCCAAGATGTCTAACAAACAATTTCATCGCATTTGGAACAGTAAAAGCCAATAGATAAAGCAAACCTATTGTCAAATTTTGATGACATTTTCTGTTATTATGAGGATTGGGCCATTATAAATTGTATCACCGTTAACCAAAGGTAACTGGTGCATTCGGGCAAACACAAAACATATATTTTTCTTTAAAATATTGATTTTTTACTATGTAATCGCCCGATTTTGGAGAATTCTCAAAAGTGAGATAATTCAGATGTTTGGGAAATTATCAACATCATCATGTTCCAAGTAACTTAGGTGATCTTTCCACAACCGTTTCTACAAGAAGATGTAGCTCGTTTCAAGGAAACTTTACTGCCCACTTAACTTGGCAGGTTTTTTTCTCGTTAATTGGACCTATCCATGATATTTACTTCCAACTTTAGAACTTCTCTATGGTGAAATAGCCTCCCGAACTGTTATCTGACCGATTAGATATCAAGCGGTCGCCAAGGGGTACCGGAAACCGTTTTTGGGCCGATCGAACGTTAGAAGGGAAGCAACGAAAATCGATCATCGCTGCTCGATCAGCTCCACGAAAATAGAAACAATCCGCGATCACTCAACGACTCAAAGTAGGTAAGGAAGGATAAGAAGGAGGCAGGACCACTGGAGGTACCTTCTACCGGACTTAGATGAGAAAATTGGTCTTTTCCTGGGGGAGGAATCGAGCACCAACGAACGATGTAATCGGCCAATCAGGTCTTGCGGTTTGGGGGTACCTAGCTAAGCTACCTAGTTGTTGAAGGTAGGTAGGTCGCCTGTCCAAGTCTATTCTATTCTAGATCAATCTATGACATAAACCAATGACATTCGGAAAGAATGAAGAAATGAAGAGTGAAGAAAAAAGTGGAGAACCATACTTTCTCTAACTGGACCTGAGTGGGTTTCGTGAGGATATGAAGATGAATACGGAAGCCAAAATTACGGCGAGGAATACTTAGTTAAATCCCTGGTTAAAAATTGACTTCTTAAAAACCAAAGATTTATCAAATTTAAGTAATCGCGTGAAACAGTAGATAAGAGAAAATTCAGCTTTATGGCTCAAACAGCTGATCAGACATTTCTGACTTCATTCGTACCACATCCAGCGGTTTCCAAGAGAGGCTGCACCAAATATCAGCACTCAAGAGATAAATCAGCTCGATTGCTCAAATAGCTGATCGGAAATTCCTGAGATCCTCCCTAAAACTTACCAGATCTCAGCGCTCTACGGTGATAGAGATAAAGACCAGTTTTACAGCACTCTCAGGTGATCTGACTTCCAGTGATCCCCGAAAGGCTGTGAACTGAATGGAGGAGGTCCATGAAATATGATCTCTCCCATGTTGCTGACACTCCAATTCCTGCAGTTCAAAATATGAGTTCTAAAACTAATGTTTTCAGTGAAATAATAAATTCAGTCAAATTTTCTTTATTTGGAATTTTACTTCTTACTTAGGATGCAGTAGCCTATTCGTCCAGCATTTGATGATGTAATACAGTCAACTAGTTTGGATGAACTCCTAACACCTATGTAGACAATAGCTTGATTCATCATCATCGCCATTCCGGTCTAAATAAGTTAGCAACGCTATCTGTAGGGTTTTGAGATGTAACTTCTGAATATAAAGTCCTTTCCGGTGAAAAACTCCTTTATCGCCGTTCAAAGGCAGGTTGTAGTTACGCTATACCGAGAAAAAAAACCACTTCATTGAATGCGCAGGTGAGGAAGAACCCCATGACACAATGTCAAAATGTAGGGGAAAATGTCCTACATTTAAATAGGAAATGTATCAAAATATAAAATATACAAAACTGAGTTTTATTTGGGTTGAACTCCAATTTAACAGTCGGCTCCACGGCAACGCATCAACATCTAATCAATAACTCTACTAGAGTGAAGGTAAGTACTTTACACTATCCTACTCGTAAGGTACCTACCTGTGGAGGTATTTAATTTTTATCTTTCATAGTTTTCAAATTCAAAATTCAAAAGGTTTTTTATTGTCGTAATCCACAAAGTGGTAAAACAATCGTCAGATAATAATAAAATTTATTTATTTTATTATTATTTATTATTATTTTTATTTTATTATTATTATTTTAACGTTATTTAATAACGTTCAACAAAAAAAAATGTAGGTAACAAATCTAAACGCCAACAATCACCAGATCAGCTTAAAAAACTCTTCGGTTTTGTATAGTTCCGCCTCAACAAGTGTCTTTTTTATTCTTCTTTCAAACTGCTTCTCAGGAAGTCTCCGAATTGAGTCTGGGAGCGCATTAAAAAATCGGGAGCCGTGCTGGGTAGGATTGTTCCTCAGTGATGACGCCAGATGAACCGTCGGCGGTCTCAAGTCATTGCACTGGCGCGTAGCATGAGTATGAGAGTGTGGCGATTTTTGCAGGCCGCCCATATTCCGCCGGACATAACATAAACTACTATACACAAATAGACCAGGCAACGTGAGACAGTGGAGCTCCTTGAAACGGCCTCTACACGTGTCGCTGACCCCATATTGAGGACGATCCTTACTGCCGCCTTCTGCAACTTGAAAATGGTGGTTTCCCCAGACGATAACGCAGTAGGACGCTCGAGCCATGAAATAAGCGTAAAATACAGATTTTAACACAGCAAAGGAAACAGACTGCTTTAGCCGTCGCAGCATATAATTGCAGGATGCCAGTTTTGTAGCTAACTTCTCTATATGACAGGCCCATGATAGCCTGTTGTCAGTTTTCAATCCTAGGTACTCCACTGTACCTTCGAGCTTCCCGTTCAGGCTGATTTCCAGGTTCTGCGTCTTTTCCAAATTGAGACGCAAACAATTTGCTCCAAACCATCCCTGAATCTGCACATCAGACGAATGCAGGACCTGGTCTAGCTCCTGTTTAGATCTACCGGATGCCAGGGTCGTCATATCGCCGGCAAAGAGATAAATGCCCCGTTCGAACTGGAAAGGTAGGTCATTTATGAACAACAGGAAATATGTCGGTCCAGTCACGCTGCCTTGCATAACTCCGCACGGAATTGAAGTGGGAAGAGAATCTTCACCATTGAAACTGACCGTCTGCACCCATCCCGCCAGAAAGCTCCTACAAAAAGCCATTGCTCTCTCGCTAAAACCATAGTGCTGCAGCTTTCGAACCAACAGGTTATGAGGAACAAGATCAAAAGTCTTTTTCAGGTCATACAAATGGAGGGCTGTACGATCACCTCTCTCCAAAGAATCCAGAACACCCATCACCAAAGAGCAGGCCGCGGAGGCGGTGCTTCAGCCTTCCTGAAATCCAAATTGTTTAGGATGCAGTACTTTATTGGCCAGTAAGTGATCTCTGATCTGTTCAAGTGCTATATATTCCACTAGTACCTAATATTTCTATATATACCACTAGTACCTACTATTTCAAATTTTGTTGACGTCGCGGTTATTATTCATACTCGTAGGATGGTCTAACATTGAAAACTTCACTTTTGCTTTTGAAACCGCAGCCTAAAGCGAAGTAGACTCAAAAGTCTATTGTTACGACTGCGACCTACCTCCGAGGGGATAACTCGGCAAATGAATTGAAGACGAACGCTTTCTACAAAGCCGCGGAATCTTTTCAATGGAGAACCGCGAAACAGTTCCGCACGGATTCGCCTCTTTGCGCCCCAACTATTTGACCCTCCTCAGTTCTGTCTACCCTCAGTGATTCAAACCTCTGCCGCACCTCTTCCCAGGTTGACCGACTCGCTTTCTTTTGGATCTGGGTTCGTTTTTTTCAAATTCAACCCAACCTTTGGAACTAGGTGTTACGAGGAGCACCTCCTTGTAGTTCCTCACTCAGGTACCCAGTTGAACAGATGTGTGGAAGATCGAACCACCCTTATCTTTCACAATTTCCAAGAAAGATTATTGTGTCCACAATTTGCTCAAGGGGGTTGCTTGGTCAGCGGTAGCCCCATTGAGCTGATAAGTGGTGACATTTTCCTCCAAACTAAGCACGAGAACCACCAACCCTGTCAGGGGATTCAAAACATTAAGGTAGAGGTAATCAAACTCTAGTTCATAATTTGCTTACTAGAAATTTGTATCGTAGGTTCTCATGTTGAACAAAAATGCCCAACCGGAACTGTTTTTGAAAAGATGCAATGCGCTTTGCATTAATTTCAAAATTGAATCCCCTAGCGCTAACCCAAAAGTGTCTAATTAAGATTTTACTTAAGAAGCCGGTGAGATCCCCCTCTTCATTAATCTTCAAGGAGTTCGCAGTGCTCGACTTGAGGAAGATTGCAGAAAAAATTACTTTGATTTTCACTTACAAGGAGTATTGTCTTGGAAGAATACAAAGAAATATTAATACTACAAGAGCTTCGGACAAAATTACCCTGCTTACGCCGAGAATGAAAACAGCTAGGTATGGGACAGAGATTATATTATTTTTGTGGTGTTTCTCGGTTCAACTCTCTTCCAAACTATTTGACCGGGAAACAGGAATCCTTAACTGTTTTTAAAAACAAACTGAAAGAATATTTCATTTCTCTCCTATAATCTTAATTAGGTGTCACCATATCATTTGATATTTTTTGGTTATTCTGATATTGTATGTAGCAGTAGGCACGGTACCTATGTATTTTTTGTTCTTTATTCTTTAGCCAATTGATTTCCATTGTAACGTTATTTATTATACTTAATTATTACTAGAAGATTACACTCCGACCCCCAGCACAAGATTTTCTTATAGGGGTCGTAACATTGTAAATATGTATTGCTCACCTTTTGAAAAATAAAATAAATGTAAAATTTTATTTAAAAAAAAAATTAATGTCTGACGATCGAACCAGGTGCTTCATTTGTTAACCTGCGTTAGCGACAAAAGTGAGATAGTGCACTTCTTTACCTATTCTTGTCTTTCTTGTCTACTTCTTGTGTCTTTCTCTACTCCATAATCAACACATTGAACAATGGTTAAACGTTAACACTAAGAGGCAAATGAAGGGCTTATAATCATTCCCAAATGCAGTTTGAGCCAAAAATTTTATTGTCACTCATCAATAGATTTCTTAATCACGACAAACGCCAACTTCCCACTTCTACTATAACCTAAAAACTGAGGGACAAGTAATATTTTAAAATTTTTCCAATCTCCAAATAGGGATACGTGTGAGTCTTGCTTGACCTTACACCTACGAACCTACTGTCGCGGAATCGCGCTTTCATTTCACTTTTTTAGTTGAATTAGTTGCTTACTACAGAACAATCAATCATTTGGCAACAGGTGTTCATTTTAAGACCTGTTGCGAACGGAAATAAAATTCGTTCTTCTTGCTAGAAACTGAAAAGTGCGTGAATATTTTCTGATAGATAAAATAGAATAGAAATAGGGCCCAACAATAGATAGTTCGTGGAAAAAATTTACCACAAGTGATAGCAGAGCTTAGAACATTTCACAATGTTCAGTTCACGGGAGTTTTTCCGTCAAAAGGTACGCGCACTGATAGATACCGTAAATGAGAGTATTAGTCTCGATTGCTTCACAGTCGTAGAAGCAAAACTGCTACTAGGGAAGATGGAAGCATCAATAGAATTCCTGAGTAGATCGGTAGAGTCTCCTCGGACATCGCGGAGTACGAGAACAAATCAGCCTGAACCTGAGGATGAAGATTTTATTAAGATGGAGTACTATGCACACATGAAGGTGGTGGAGCTGAAACACTTCATTGAAGAGCATGCAGCCTCGACTGTTTCTAATGTTCAGCAGCCTCAGGTAATCAAAACTAAGTTACCTAAATTTGATGGGGACTTCATAGTCAGTGGCCGATTCCGAGAGAAATCAGATTCGAAGCATAAGATGAGTTTCCTTACGTATTCGGTGGGGGATGCTTCCCAACCAGAAGCAAAAAAATTGGAATGGAAAGAAAGTTCCAAACTACCTTATCGACTAAGAAAGACAATTTCAAACAAAATTGAAGAAAAATCACTAGAAAAAGCACTAGACGTCATCGAACCAGTTACAGATACCTCCGCACAAGTTCCTATTCACCACTTTCCACATCACGCAATGATTACTCCTC
Source organism: Apolygus lucorum (assembly GCA_009739505.2). Lineage (NCBI taxonomy): Eukaryota > Metazoa > Arthropoda > Insecta > Hemiptera > Miridae > Apolygus > Apolygus lucorum. The sequence goes on along the minus strand of CM019170.2, from coordinate 41,713,813 downwards.
AAAAAACAAATTCATTAATTAGATCAAAATCAGAAGGAATTTCGTACCATTATATTCCATCTAACCAAAATCAGGTAAACTGGACCTCCAGAGGAAAGGTGGTGTCGGAAACTTCCAAATTTTGGAGGGAGAGGCCAGAGTGGCTAACTAAACCCCGAAAGTTGTGGGCAAAATCAAAATTCAATTCTGACGACTTTAAAAATTTTGACGAGACAATGGATTCATCAATAATTTCTTCCAAGATATTGCAAGCACTCGATTCAATAAGGAAACAGACACATAAACATTTATACTCATCCCTTCAGAAACTTTCAAGAATAACGACGTATTATTGGAGATTTATGCAGAAGACGAGAAAACAAATGGAAATCCAAGGAAAATTGACTATTCTCAGAGAAATAAAATATTCTAAATTATCATGGAAAACCCATATGCAGATAAAATATTTAAAACAAAGTGAGAAACCAATTAAATTATTAACAAAATGGCAACTGATTGAGATTTGGAGAAGTGGTCAAAATTATTTACATGAGCTTTGGAAGATGAGGAACTAGGCGAGCGTCCTGAGAGAAGAGCACAACGGGAACGAAGAGCAGAGGAAGAGGTACGGAGACGAAGAATACGTAGGCACATTTTTATTCACGAGAAGTCCAAGAAGAACCCTGATGTTTCACCAGCTTGAGGCTCCCGCGGAGTGTCGCGGAATCGCGCTTTCATTTCACTTTTTTAGTTGAATTAGTTGCTTACTACAGAACAATCAATCATTTGGCAACAGGTGTTCATTTTAAGACCTGTTGCGAACGGAAATAAAATTCGTTCTTCTTGCTAGAAACTGAAAAGTGCGTGAATATTTTCTGATAGATAAAATAGAATAGAAATAGGGCCCAGCAATAGATAGTTCGTGGAAAAAATTTACCACACCTACGTAACTTCTTTCGTTCCATTAGATTCGACTTAATAAAGTAATAATGTGCTCCACGGAAGGGTAACATGCACAAGAGATTTGAACGATGGACCCACGTCTACACAAAAGCGTATCACTGGGGGGAGCATCGAGAAGAGATTTGAACGCCTTACCGCCAGCAGTGAGGTGGCATCGATCAAGGACGTCCCAGAGACTCGTACGAGTCAGGGGGGAGTTTGAATGAGACGACCTCGATCCCGGTCAGTTCACGAGGTGGAATACGACACCTTCTATGACCAGCCTGCACTGAGGTTGGCGACCTTTGTTTACATCCTGTCCGCCACGCCAGCCTCCGCGGACAATCATTTTTGTCGAATAGGAGATATGGGTCATTGACTCGCGAGGTCTCATCCCGAAATCATTGAGCACCTCTGATGCTCAGAACCTTGTGGTCGACCTTTGACCACCGCCATTCAACAGAAATTAGAAATTTCATGAAAAACTCAGCACGGGACTCTACCTGCCTGGTTAAATAAAGCAACAGCCTCAGGCCAACAAGGACGAGTTTTTAATGCGGTTGTGTGACAAGAGATGGTGCTGCGACAGCCTCTAAAGTATCAAAATTTTGTTGTATCATTTCAACAATTTATGAATTTGTATAATATTGTTTCAGAAAATAATTTAGCCTACAGAGCCAAGTCATTATCATAATGTATCTATTTTTTATAATTTTGAATTATCAAGTATTTTATTATCGAATTTAAAAGGTGAGGAGTGAGGAGTTTTCTTTCAAAAGGGCTAATATCCACTTCTAATGTTTTGTGGGAAATTGAGAAAAACTAATTTCAAGACGAAGGAAGCTGTCTAGTCTAGGGTTCCCAAATTTTCCAAATAGTTTGTTAATGGAACTTTTGATTGTAAAACCAAATTTCGAAATTTTGGCATGCTTTCTTATTTGGATATAAACCCATTTGATGAAAAACGATGGATATGAGCCACTTTAAAAAAACGAGTTTTTGGTTGTGCGAAGAAAAGTCTCATTTTCATTTTCTTTTATTTGTTTACCCATTACTTTCAATAATAATGGACCTTCGGAATCGAGCAAGAAACAATGTTTTAACCCCCCTCAAAATTTGATGGTTCACGTTTCAAAATATGTAGAATCCGAAAACCGAATTAAAAAAAAAAGTGTCTATTGAAAACAACGGGATGGATATAAGCCGTTTTGTCGGCAAACCTGATTTTGGTTTATTATTTTCAATAATGAACCTTTGGAGTCGACCAAGAAAAAAAAAATTTTCAACACCCCCTCAAAATTTGATGGTTTACGTTTCAAGGTACGTAGAATCCAAAAATCGAATACAAATTTGGCCGTCCGTCCGCCATACTTTTGCCACTTAGCATTGACCGATTTTGATGAAATTTGGTACGTAGGCTCCATTTGGGGTCTAGTTGTGCCCCAAAGATTTTGGTTCATGTAGGTCAGTTCTAAGGGTTCCAAAATAAATTTTGAAATTTTGAAAACGCCCTAACTCAAAAATTTTTGATATGAGCCCCTGAAAAGCCAAATGGCATAAGTCAAATTTCGGATGAAACGGAGATAAGTGCGGAAACGTAATATGAACATTCAGTTTCGTTTATTGGCCTAGTGGCATAAGTCTAGCGCTTCGAGAATAGCCCAAGAGAAGGCATCACAAGTTCGATGGGCAACATAAATTTGGGAGTTTTTCAGTAAGCTGGACGCAACAAATGCTTTATCTCGAAAACAGATTTCCATGACTTATGCCACTTGGCTTTTCAGGGGCTCATATAAAGGTATTGTTTTTACTTCAATTTAAGATTCTATAGAATTATTTGAGACCACGCGGAGCTCTGTAGGACAAACCGTTCGCTCCCTACGAGAATTTAAAGGTTTTACGTACGATAAATCAGAAACACGAGTGTGAATCGCAAAAGAGGCCTAATCTCCGTTTAAATTTTAGCTGACCGAAATGCGTTTGATGTTTTCCTTCATGTTGGATGGTTGGTGACTCTGCAGACGAGTGATCTATATAAAAATAATAAACCGTTGTGTAATAATTTGCAGCGTTTTTAGCAAGCTTTTAAAGCGGGATACAAACGGAAGGAAATTCAACTCGTGAGGTGATAGGCCTTATCCCAAAGATTCAGAATACGTGAAAAAAAAAGTGTATAAATTTTCAAACAACCAGATTCTGTAAAAGTCCTTATTATACAGGGTGTCTACAATCAAGATGGGCATAACTTCAGGGTTCTATTGTACAATGTATTTCCAACAAAAAAATGTCTCCTAGCAATTTTCACTTAACCCACTCAAAAATCCTTTTTTTCACTTTAAAGTTTTTTTTCGCGTTTTCGACCTCACGGCACTGACATGGTCATAACTTCCCTTATTTCTCCTGAAAATTCAAATCTGACTACCCCCTTAGAAAGAGACATATACAGGGTGTAAGCCTAACTGGTCTGCCATAACGTACCAGTCGATTCTACAACTAATTTGCAACAAAAAATGTCCCCTAGCGATTTTTTTTAAACCCTTCGTTTTCGAGTTATTTTAACTTAAAATTTTTTTTTCGTGATTTTGACCTTATGTCATTAAATCGGTCATAACTCCTTCAATTTGCTGTGTAAATTACAATCTGAGGACACCGTTAGAAAGAGCATTAAATTTCCTATCGGATAGATGCCTCAACTTCTTTTTAAGTCAAGGTTTGAGACATGAAAACGTCCTCTAAAAAGAAAATTTTAAGTAATTTTGGAAACCTTGAATTTTTTCAATCTCAAATTGAACTACGAGGACCCATACTTTTTCAAGATGCAAGAACTGTAAAAACTGCGCCAGAATCTCGGCTTTCAAATAGTATAATCAAAACATATTCTACTACCGTATTTAGGGGAGAAATTCGTGTTTGAACGCGGAAAAACGTGCATTTTTTCAACGAAATCGGCGCTCTGGCCTCCTGTTTCCGGAGGCCTCGCGGTCTACTGCGGCGCCCGCCCACCCACTGCTATCGTCCGACCCCTCAAATCGACTAGGCGGAGCGCCGATTTCGTTGAAAAAATGCACGTTTTTCCGCGTTCAAACACGCATTTCTCCCCTAAATACGGTTGTAGAATATGTTTTGATTATACCATTGGAAAGCTGAGAGTCTGGCGCAGTTTTCACTGTTCTTGCATCTTGAAAAAGTATGGGTCCTCGTAGTTCAATTTGAGATTGAAAAAATGCGAGGTTTCCACCTTGACTCAAAAAGAAGTTGAGGCATCTATCCGATAGGAAATTTAATGCTCTTTCCAACGGTATCCTCAAATTGTAATTTACACAGCAAATTAAAGGAGTTATGACCGATTTAATGACATAAGGTCAAAATCACGAAAAAAAAGTTTAAAGTTAAAATAACTCGAAAACGAAGGGGTTAAAAAAATCGCTAAGGGACATTTTTTGTTGCAAATTAGTTGTAGAATCGACTGGTACCGTATGGCAGACCAGTTAGGCTTACACCCTGTATACTGTCCACCCAACATGTTGTTTTACAGGATCTCATTTTCTTTCAAACCTTTTGTGTAATTAGTGGATATTTCTCGAATCAGGAGGATGAATGTTGATTTTCTGGATCCCAAATCACATAAAGCTTCACAATCCATCCCCCCAAATTCGCGTAAAACATCCAAATTTGTTCAATAAATAAGTTGATACAAAATAATTGTTTTTTGCACAGGCATATTCTCGTCATTCCATGCCAAAGGCAAGGTACAGCAAATGGCTACTTTCATATTCGGACTCTTCAAAAACTTCTCATCTACGTAACAACCGTCCCTTTGTACCCAGTGGTATTCTTGATCATATTGTTCCTCCGTGATTATTATGTACAGAGCTGTGTTGAAGTTTTGTAATAACGATCCGAGGTTCATTATACAGGCAGATACGTGCGGATTTCGTTATGCTCTCAAACGCGTACTCCTGAGATCTGAATTCTCGTCTTCTTTCGGTCCTTATTGTTTTTTAAGAAACAAAATTGTGAAACCAACAGTCACTTCCCTAGTTTTGGTGGTAGTGAAATCCAGAGAGCAGGGCTGAAGATGAGAACCGCAGAGATGAACAATTATGATGAAATTTCTGAGGATGAACATCGGAGTTGAGCTCGTACCCATCAAAAACGCCCTAATTGCCTCTTGGGAGGGCCATCGTGGGTTCGTCTCTGGAGGATGATGTTATCGTATCAAATAATTACCTAAGGGCCCTCAAGGGGTAACGACTGCCACAACGTGATTAGAGTTGCGTGTGCGTACAACAATGGGACCTATTGCCTCGCTTTCTGGCCGATTCATTAGTTTTCGCCATGAATGAGGGTTCAATCTTGTTATGTAATTCTATAGCGTTTAGGCTTATATGGTTTGATTGAATACTACGACCTAATAGCCTATTCTTAGTGTCTGGAATTAACATATTACAAGCTTCGTTCGGATTCTGCACACCTCACTCTATAGCTGATTGAGGATGACTCTATCCTAGCCTACAGAAAAGAGAAGTTCAATTTATAATGCCACCAGAGTATGATGATTGATGTAGAAATAGGCTTCAGGACTCAGTTCAAATGATAGACGAGCTAACTACTTCTTCAATCTTATTCTGGTTTCATTTTTAGCGACCCCTGGTTCAGCTTCTGACTTCATCAGCCTAATATTGAATACCCAATTAATTGTGGATTCAGGGCCCACTCCAGCTGATGTTCGTCGTATTATTCTTATCCTCCATATTCAGCAGTCCAAGAGGCGGTCAGTTTCATCAGCATAATATTGAATAGAGAATAGATTGTAAGTTCAGGGATCACTCCAGCAGTAAAGAAAGAAGCAAGGGAAGAAAGCAGAGAAGAAAGGGCCAGTTCCAATTCCAGCAACATAATGTTGAAAGGTGAATAAATTGTAGGTTCAGGGCTCACTCCAGCTGATGTTCGTCGTATTATTCTTATCCTCCATATTCAGCAGTCCCAGAGGCGGTCAGTTTCATCAGCATAATATTGAATAGAGAATAGACTGTAGGCATACCCTAGCATTCCCAGAGATGGTCAGTTCCAATTCCACCATCATAATGTTGAAAGGTAAATAAATTGTACGTTCAGAGATCACTCCAGCAGTCCCAGAAACGGCCAGTTTCCAATTGCAGCATCATAATATTGAATAGAGAATAGACTGTAGGTTCAGGGCTCACTCCAGCAGTCCCAGAAAGGGCCAGTTCCAATTCCACCATCATAATGTTGAAAGATAAATAAATTGTAGGTTCAGGGCTCACTCCAGCAGTCCCAAAAAGGGCCAGTTCCAATTCCAGCATCATAATGTTGATTGGTAAATAAATTGTACGTTCAGGGATCACTCCAGCAGTCACAGAAACGGCCAGTTTCCAATTGCAGCATCATAATATTGAATAGAGAATAGACTGTAGGTTCAGGGCTCACTCCAGCAGTCCCAGAATAGGCCAGTTACAATTCCAGCATCATAATGTTGATTGGTAAATAAATTGTACGTTCAGGGATCACTCCAGCAGTCACAGAAACGGCCAGTTTCCAATGGGGAATTTGCCTCACATTTTTTTTTTTTTTTTTCGAATGAGGGTTTATTTTTATGGAATAAAACCATAGTGAGCTGCTCGAAAACGCATCCAAAAAATTTAGAGAATTTAAGGAAGATGGAAATTTTAAATGTGGTGGCAATGTGTAAGAGGCAGCCATGTTTGAAACGTGACGGATATTCCACCAATCTGACTTCGAAGGAGGTTCTGTGGCGCTTACCACAGAAGCGGAACATACGCGAACGTTCACCTTCCGAGTAGTGCGCACAAGAGTGCGCCACGAACTGGCAGGAAGAACACAGACACCAAATTGACCAAAAGAAACAGTATTACTCACTTTTTTACAATACGAATCTATCTACTAGTTTATCAAGCATTATTATTCTTCATCTTCTCTTATTTAGTTTCAAGATTTGAATCACATTATTCGAGTAGCCATTTCACTGGATCGTTTTGTGTGGCGTGCTAGAACTCTGTCTGTTGTTGCTTTCGCGTCGTTTTTTTTCTTTTTTTTTTTCGTATGACGTCAACAATACTCCCCGATTTTCGCGGTGTTTTGTAACAGAGGTTCACTTGTTTAGTCATTTTCTCCTACGGTAATTTTTTTCCGTTGGTTATTCCTAGTGTTAAACGTTATTCTAGGGCCCTATAATAGGATTTGCCTTGAAATTCCAGAATATAAAATTGAGGCAAATTCCCCATTGCAGCATCATAATATTGAATAGAGAATAGACTGTAGGTTCAGGGCTCACTCCAGCAGTCCCAGAATAGGCCAGTTACAATTCCAGCATCATAATATTGATTGGTAAATAAATTGTACGTTCAGGGATCACTCCAGCAGTCACAGAAACGGCCAGTTTCCAATTGCAGCATCATAATATTGAATAGAGAATAGACTGTAGGTTCAGGGCTCACTCCAGCAGTCCCAGAAAGGGCCAGTTCCAATTCCATCATCATAATGTTGAAAGATAAATAAATTGTAGGTTCAGGGCTCACTCCAGCAGTCCCAAAAAGGGCCAGTTCCAATTCCAGCATCATAATGTTGATTGGTAAATAAATTGTACGTTCAGGGATCACTCCAGCAGTCACAGAAACGGCCAGTTTCCAATTGCAGCATCATAATATTGAATAGAGAATAGACTGTAGGTTCAGGGCTCACTCCAGCAGTCCCAGAATAGGCCAGTTACAATTCCAGAATCATAATGTTGATTGGTAAATAAATTGTACGTTCAGGGATCACTCCAGCAGTCACAGAAACGGCCAGTTTCCAATTGCAGCATCATAATATTGAATAGAGAATAGACTGTAGGTTCAGGGCTCACTCCAGCAGTCCCAGAATAGGCCAGTTACAATTCCAGCATCATAATGTTGATTGGTAAATAAATTGTACGTTCAGCGATCACTCCAGCAGTCACAGAAACGGCCAGTTTCCAATTGCAGCATCATAATATTGAATAGAGAATAGACTGTAGGTTCAGGGCTCACTCCAGCAGTCCCAGAATAGGCCAGTTACAATTCCAGCATCATAATATTGATTGGTAAATAAATTGTACGTTCAGGGATCACTCCAGCAGTCACAGAAACGGCCAGTTTCCAATTGCAGCATCATAATATTGAATAGAGAATAGACTGTAGGTTCAGGGCTCACTCCAGCAGTCCCAGAAAGGGCCAGTTCCAATTCCATCATCATAATGTTGAAAGATAAATAAATTGTAGGTTCAGGGCTCACTCCAGCAGTCCCAAAAAGGGCCAGTTCCAATTCCAGCATCATAATGTTGATTGGTAAATAAATTGTACGTTCAGGGATCACTCCAGCAGTCACAGAAACGGCCAGTTTCTAATTGCAGCATCATAATATTGAATAGAGAATAGACTGTAGGTTCAGGGCTCACTCCAGCAGTCCCAGAATAGGCCAGTTACAATTCCAGAATCATAATGTTGATTGGTAAATAAATTGTACGTTCAGGGATCACTCCAGCAGTCACAGAAACGGCCAGTTTCCAATTGCAGCATCATAATATTGAATAGAGAATAGACTGTAGGTTCAGGGCTCACTCCAGCAGTCCCAGAATAGGCCAGTTACAATTCCAGCATCATAATGTTGATTGGTAAATAAATTGTACGTTCAGCGATCACTCCAGCAGTCACAGAAACGGCCAGTTTCCAATTGCAGCATCATAATATTGAATAGAGAATAGACTGTAGGTTCAGGGCTCACTCCAGCAGTCCCAGAATAGGCCAGTTACAATTCCAGAATCATAATGTTGATTGGTAAATAAATTGTACGTTCAGGGATCACTCCAGCAGTCACAGAAACGGCCAGTTTCCAATTGCAGCATCATAATATTGAATAGAGAATAGACTGTAGGTTCAGGGCTCACTCCAGCAGTCCCAGAATAGGCCAGTTACAATTCCAGCATCATAATGTTGATTGGTAAATAAATTGTACGTTCAGGGATCACTCCAGCAGTCACAGAAACGGCCAGTTTCCAATTGCAGCATCATAATATTGAATAGAGAATAGACTGTAGGTTCAGGGCTCACTCCAGCAGTCCCAGAATAGGCCAGTTACAATTCCAGCATCATAATGTTGAATGGTAGATAAATTGTAGGTTCAGGGCTCACTCCAGCTGATGTTCGTCGTATTATTCTTCTCCTCCATATTCAGCAGTCCCAGAGGCGGTCAGTTTCATCAGCATAATATTGAATAGAGAATAGATTGTAGGCATACCCTAGCATTCCCAGAGATGGTCAGTTTCCAATTCCAGCATCACAATGTTTGAAAGGTAAATAAATTGTAGGTTCAGGGATCACTCCAGCAGTTCCAGAAACGGTCAGTTCCCAATTGCAGCATCATAATGTTGATTGATAAATAAATTGTAGGTTCAGGGCTCACTCCAGCAGTCCTAGAATGGGCCAGTTCCAATTCCAGCATCATAATGTTGAAAGGTAAATAAATTGTACGTTCAGAGATCACTCCAGCAGTCCCAGAAACGGTCAGTTTCCAATTCCAGCATCATAATGTTGAAAGGTAAATAAATTGTACGTTCAGAGATCACTCCAGCAGTCCCAGAAACGGCCAGTTTCCAATTGCAGCATCATAATGTTGAAAGGTAAATAAATTGTAGGTTCAGGGCTCACTCCAGCAGTCCCAGAAACGGCCAGTTTCCAATTCCAGCATCATAATGTTGAAAGGTAAATAAATTGTAGGTTCAGGGCTCACTCCAGCTGATGTTCGTCGTATTATTCTTCTCCTCCATATTCAGCAGTCCCAGAGGCGGTCAGTTTCATCAGCATAATATTGAATAGAGAATAGATTGTAGGCATACCCTAGCATTCCCAGAGATGGTCAGTTTCCAATTCCAGCATCATAATGTTTAAAAGGTAAATAAATTGTAGGTTCAGGGATCACTCCAGCAGTCCTAGAATGGGCCAGTTTCAATTCCAGCATCATAATGTTGAAAGGTAACTAAATTGTACGTTCAGAGATCACTCCAGCAGTCCCAGAAACGGTCAGTTTCCAATCCCAGCATCATAATGTTGAAAGGTAAATAAATTGTACGTTCAGAGATCACTCCAGCAGTCACAGAAGCGGTCAGTTTTAGATTCCAGCATCATAATTTTGAAAGGTGAATAAATTGTAGGTTCAGGGCTCACTCCAGCAGTCCCAGAAGCGGTCAGTTTCCAATTGCAGCATCATAATGTTGATTGATAAATAAATTGTAGGTTCAGGGCTCACTCCAGCAGTTCCAGAAACGGTCAGTTCCCAATTGCAGCATCATAATGTTGATTGATAAATAAATTGTAGGTTCAGGGCTCACTCCAGCAGTCCTAGAATGGGCCAGTTCCAATTCCAGCATCATAATGTTGAAAGGTATATAAATTGTACGTTCAGAGATCACTCCAGCAGTCCCAGAAACGGTCAGTTTCCAATTCCAGCATCATAATGTTGAAAGGTAAATAAATTGTACGTTCAGAGATCACTCCAGCAGTCCCAGAAACGGCCAGTTTCCAATTGCAGCATCATAATGTTGAAAGGTAAATAAATTGTAGGTTCAGGGCTCACTCCAGCAGTCCCAGAAACGGCCAGTTTCCAATTCCAGCATCATAATGTTGAAAGGTAAATAAATTTTAGGTTCAGGGCTCACTCCAGCAGTCCCAGAAACGGCCAGTTTCCAATTCCAGCATCATAATGTTGAAAGGTAAATAAATTGTAGGTTCAGGGCTCACTCCAGCTGATGTTCGTCGTATTATTCTTCTCCTCCATATTCAGCAGTCCCAGAGGCGGTCAGTTTCATCAGCATAATATTGAATAGTGAATAGATTGTAGGCATACCCTAGCATTCCCAGAGATGGTCAGTTTCCAATTCCAGCATCATAATGTTTAAAAGGTAAATAAATTGTAGGTTCAGGGATCACTCCAGCAGTCCTAGAATGGGCCAGTTCCAATTCCAGCATCATAATGTTGAAAGGTAAATAAATTGTACGTTCAGAGATCACTCCAGCAGTCCCAGAAACGGTCAGTTTCCAATTCCAGCATCATAATGTTGAAAGGTAAATAAATTGTACGTTCAGAGATCACTCCAGCAGTCCCAGAAACGGCCAGTTTCCAATTGCAGCATCATAATGTTGAAAGGTAAATAAATTGTAGGTTCAGGGCTCACTCCAGCAGTCCCAGAAACGGCCAGTTTCCAATTCCAGCATCATAATGTTGAAAGGTAAATAAATTGTAGGTTCAGGGCTCACTCCAGCTGATGTTCGTCGTATTATTCTTCTCCTCCATATTCAGCAGTCCCAGAGGCGGTCAGTTTCATCAGCATAATATTGAATAGAGAATAGATTGTAGGCATACCCTAGCATTCCCAGAGATGGTCAGTTTCCAATTCCAGCATCATAATGTTTAAAAGGTAAATAAATTGTAGGTTCAGGGATCACTCCAGCAGTCCTAGAATGGGCCAGTTTCAATTCCAGCATCATAATGTTGAAAGGTAACTAAATTGTACGTTCAGAGATCACTCCAGCAGTCCCAGAAACGGTCAGTTTCCAATTCCAGCATCATAATGTTGAAAGGTAAATAAATTGTACGTTCAGAGATCACTCCAGCAGTCCCAGAAACGGCCAGTTTCCAATTCCAGCATCAAAATGTTGAAAGGTAAATAAATTGTAGGTTCAGAGATCACTCCAGCAGTCCCAGAAGCGGTCAGTTTTAGATTCCAGCATCATAATTTTGAAAGGTGAATAAATTGTAGGTTCAGGGCTCACTCCAGCTGATGTTCGTCGTATTATTCTTCTCCTCCATATTCAGCAGTCCAAGAGGCGGTCAGTTTCATCAGCATAATATTGAATAGAGAATAGATTGCGGGTTCAGGGATCACTCCAGCAGTCCCAGAAACTGCCAGTTCCAATTCCAGCATCATAATGTTGAATGGTAGATGAATTGTAGGTTCAGGGCTCACTCCAGCTGATGTTCGTCGTATTATTCTTATCCTCCATATTCAGTAGTCCTAGAGGCGGTCAGTTTCATCAGCATAATATTGAATAGAGAATAGATTGTAGGCATACCCTAGCATTCCCAGAGATGGTCAGAGTCTCATTCCACCATCATAATGAATGGAAAATAAATGGTAGATTCAAGTCCCAGTGACGTATCAAATACATATGTTCACCATCATAACATTGGAAAAAAGAGATATTGGAGTTAATCATCGAGGATGCACTCAACTTAATAGTTCTCTCGAATCCATAATAAATTTTTAGCTTCCTAGGCCCAAGCTTTAGAAGCCTCACGTTGTAACATCTGTTTCATCTCGTTAAATTTGATATAAATTTTGGATCTACATTTCTACAAAGAAGAAACTCCTCGAAAAAATTCTGTTAAGTCCCCACTGGATGTGGGTGAGTCTCCTCTAGACCTCCAGGATTCACAAGCGAAATCTGATAAATTAGTTCAAAATTTGGACCAATATTCCAACGTAGGGAATACCTGAGTTTCTGACATTACGGAGAAATGTTGGTTAATAGTGGATCCTTTCTGATTAGTAACATTAACTGACAAGTCATAGTCCTCCCTCAAACGAATTCCCGGAGAAGCCTGATTCTGGGTAACTCTCTTAAGCCACATGACGTACGTCGTAGGATCGACTTACGACCGTGACTTCGAATCTCTCGGCCAACCAGACGGGTTTTTCTTCGAGCAAGAAGTCAAGTGGTAGTTGAACCGCCTTCTACCTACTTTTTGAAATCGATGCTCTTCCAAACTGCTTTCTCTCCGAAGGGCGTTCGTCTGGAGATGGAAACAGGATTTCCGAACTAGACATCTGTCGATGATGTACTTAGGTACTTGGAGCATCTCCAAGATTGCCAGTTTCACCAATGTACCTTCGAAAATTGTCTACATTTCTTTTCTGTTAACCTTCTATTTGGATTTAAATCGAAAATAATTATTTTAAAGAATAATTGAGTGATTCCAAGTTTTAGAAAATCCTAAAAATTACTCTTTCTTCAACCGCCTCAAGGATTCCAAAATAATGGATGAATCAACGCGTGCATCACTTTTTTTTTTCTTTATTTGGCATTACATTTTGTATACAGCCATAATGATATTCATTTTATGTCATTATTCATACATTAATGTTACAATTTGACAAAAATTTAAACATTTCCTTGTATATCAATACGTTTCTGGATGATAACATTGACAGATATTCTATATTTACGTCGGTTTTATTTGCCACTGCATTAAATAATTCGAGTCTTTGATCTTCATGTTCTGGGCACTCCATTATAATGTGACACAAAGTTCCATTTGGATGACCGCATTTTTCGCATTGAGGGGTTTCTCTTTGCCCAATTTTGTGCAGGTATGCGTCACATACACCGTGGTTGGATCTCAGCCGGAAAATTGTACGGCAAATGGATTTGGGCAAATCTTTATTTTTGAACCAAGGTACACGTGGTGGCTGTGGCTGAACTCTTTTGAAAGCTTGCCCGTTACTTGATGCTATGTATTCTTGTTTCCATTTTTCATTGTAATTACTTTTTATAAACGGTTCTTCAATTCTTCAACCATCACAGGATAGTCCAGTGCCGTTCCCGATACCGAACCATCCCTCGCCAGCCGATCAACCCGTTCATTCGGAATTAGTCCTGCGTGCGCTTTTACCCAGACAAATATGACCTCCTGGTTATTGTGTTGCACAGCATTCAGTGTCTGGATTAATCGGACAATCACACCGTTCTTCACTCTTTGAATAGAGATGGTTTTAAGGGTTTGCAATGTGCTTAGGGAGTCTGTGCATATCAAGTGTGGTTCGCCGTTGCTGTTCTGGTTGCTTATAAATTCTAGCGCTTTGATAATTGCAATTACTTCGGCATTGAAGGATGATGAAGTATTGGGCAGCTTATATGTTTCGTTGTATCCCGTCACTACTACATGAAAAGCACATCCTGCATAATTTCCAGCTTTTGATCCGTCGGTGAAGATGAGCACGGCATCCGGCCACCGATTGTTGATAAACTGTTGAAACTTTTCGTTTATTGTAATTTCTTCTCGAGTCCCGTAGGTAAATAGATGAATTTTCACGGGTGTGATCAGTTCTTCGAAGGTCAGCAAGAATGGACAGGGTTTATTATTACATTGAAGATTCGAGAGGTTCGTGTATTCTTGTGCGAAGCGATTGACGACTAGAGGTATCTTCATCCTACTTCTTGATGTCAGTATATTCGTCGTGAGGTTACAGATGTTATGCATTATGGAGCGTTTATGAGCTCGTATTCTTAAGAGATATCGGTCTGACAACATTTGGAAACGGAACTTCAACGGGAGCTCTTCCGCTACAGGTAAGATTGCATCGATTGGCGTTGACTGGAGGAATCCCATACACTGACGAATACTTTTATATTGCAGTCTTGATATTTTAAGAAGATATGAGTCACTGGCATTTCCATAGAATATAGCCCCATAATCAATAATGGCTCTGATTGTAGCTCGGTAAAAAATCAATGCAATTTCAGGGTCAGCTCCCCAGTTCAAATTTGATACCATCTTCAATATGTTTAAATATCTTTCATACTTTTCGAGGACATGATTTATATGGGGTTCTTTGATGACTCAGCTTTGCATCCATGAAATTGTGTTTTATGGGGTGAAATAACTTCACTACAACTTGAAGAGCTAGATATCGTTTTCCTTGTAATTTTTCAAGCTAAATCAAATGGTGGAACTCCTAATTCATTCGTACGAATACAATTTAGAATTTTATAAAATTAGTGAATTTTTGGCATAAAAACTCCTTATATGGCTGGGGCTATGTTATGGTTTTTATATAATCTGATTGAGAATTTTCTCCCTACTACTGCTGAGTTCCTTTACTGGTCAACCTACGCCTTGGCCAGGCCAGAACTGGTCCGTATGATCGAAATATCAACCAATGAAGGCGCTAAGTAACGGAAATGGCAGTTCTCAGCATAAACGACTGTGAGCAGATGATGTGTACTACCTTACTCCCTGGCCAGGCCAGAACAGGCCTCTATCTGAGTGCAGACACCGTGACACCCCTCGCTTCCTTCCGCCGCTAATTATCTCGTGTTCCTTTTCTTATTTTTTCGAACTTGCTCCTTTTCATCCACCGCAACTTCCAACTGGGTCAAAATAGTAAACGGGAATCAGAATATAACGCAATAACCAGGCCTCTAAAAGTCAGAAAATATTTGAAATCCAACGTGAAGAACGTAGGAAGGACCAAAGAATCAGTACACATCAATTTGGAGCAAAAAATGTTTATCCTCAAAATTTGTGTGGACAGCTCTGAAAAAAGATGTTCAACAATGGTCAAAATCATGTCTAGCTTGCCAGAAGAACAAAATAAATCGTCAAAAATTCCATTGGCAACATTCAAAGCTGTGGATACAAGATTCAGCGTTGTACACATTGATCTTGTAGGACCATTAGCGCCTTCAAATGGTTTTTCATATTGCTTGACATGTATCGACAGATTTTCTTCTTGGCCAGAAGCTATTCCTCTTGACAATATCCGTGCAGAGACTGTTGCCAGAGCATTTTACTCATCATGGATCTGTCGTTTCGGTTCACCTGCTCAAATCGTTACAGACCAAGGTTGACAATTTCAGTCAGAGCTATTCCGCTCGCTAGCCAAAATCTGTGGTACCAATCTCACACGTACAACGTCGTACCACGCACAAGCCAATGGTAAAATTGAGAGGCTTCATAGGACACTCAAAGTTGCCATACGTGCTAGAGATGACCCAAAATGGACAGAGTCACTGTCAACCGTTCTTTTTGGACTTCGTTGTGCGATGAGGACTGACACCGACAGCACCATAGCAGAGTTGGTTTATGGAACTCCTCTAAGAATCCCCGGTGATTTCTTCGAAGAACCATTCTCCAAACCAGACCCTGACTTACCATCATTCACATCAGAACTCAGACACTTCATGAACAACTTAAAGCCAAATGTACCTCAGAACAAGTCTAGAGAAACTCCTTTCATCATGAAAGATCTCAGGAACTCCAACCATGTTTTTGTAAGAGTGGACAAGATCAGATCATCTCTACAAAAGCCTTATGATGGACCTTTCGAAGTGATAGGACGTAGTGACAAATACTTCACACTCAAAATGAAGGGAAAAGATGTGAACGTCTCATTGGACCGACTCAAACCGGCCTATATTCTAGAAGAGGACACTGGAACTTCTCCAAGACCCGCTCAAGCCTCTAACGTTGCTGAACCATCCACTGTTGCGATTCAGCCACCGTCTACACCGGATTCACCTTCTGAGAAGACTACAAGATCTGGAAGAAGAGTACGGTTTCCTGTTCGATTCCAAGATCATGGATAACTCCGTTACTGGGAGGGGGGTACTGTAGGTAACTACCTACAGTTTCTCTCCAGTTGCTGTGGACATCCTAGCATATGTGTGGACACATCTGATTAGTCGAACTCAATTGTCTTTGATTCAAATTCGCGATTCGAATTCTTAATTTTGATACTTTTGTAATTTACGCTTTCAAAGTTGTAAAACTAATTTTGCTGAATTATAATAAGTCCAAGTGATTAAGGTCGTCCGTGTTGATCCTTCTTTCGTAGTAGCATTATTTGTCGTACCCATCAACGCGACAAATACCAATGAGTTGTAAAGGGATATTCTTAGTAGGTTCACCAAAGATTTGAGCGGAATAGGGCTTTGGGATCTTCGAGGGAAATTTCCGCAGAAGCTGCCTTCTGCCAGGGTCCCACACCCTGTCGAATGCTCTACCAATCGATAGGTGAATAATAATTGATTTCTTCCATAAAAATATCGGGCTACTTTTTCACCCTCTTTTGTGGAAAAGAGGTTGAGAACACACCTTGTTACTCCCGGTTCGTACCTAAATCATAATTAATCATCTTTCAAGATCGCCTATTTGCCCGGTTAATTATGAAAATGCGCCAGCTACTCCAGAAATCCCACGTTCTATTCAGCGCAAGATCAAGACTAGGATGTTTTTCACCAGATATTTCAGAGAGATTGCTGAAAAAATCCTATTTTGTGAGAACAGAATCTCTAGGCGTGGATTGGTTGATAGCTACGGATAAGGTGTACCTTCCAAACAATAGAAAGACTTTCCACATGAAGTCCCCTGACCAGCACGGGTCGTGTTTGGCTTGAGTTACCGCCATATTCGTTAACTCTCTTTGATGATGATGAAATTATGCGAAAGACAAGGAAATCAGGCGAATATAAGCTGTTTAATCCAGGAAATCTTTTTAAACATAACAATAACACACTTTTGAGCAGAGTTGAGAAAAAAGCGTTTTTAGGCTCCCAAAAGTTAAACACAACTCAGAAACCGTCGCTCAATTACACCTCATTTGATGACCCAGGATGGAACAAAACCATTTCCAGCTTGTGCTTATGTTGCTTGTGCTTAGGCAGCATAAGTCTTGCCTGGGCTACTTAGCTCTACCTCAAAACTATGCACTCCGTCATAAATTACAATGTTCAGCCAAATTACTCTAACCTACTTGTAAGAAAATTCGAAAGCCTGAAGATTCACCAAATCCACCAGAAATGGGTACCAGGACTACTGATAGGAACATAGGCGAATGTGCACCCCAGCCAATTAAAAACGCTGCAAATTATTACACAATGGTTTTTGACGTGATAACGTCTTATAAATTGGTTTACCGGGAGACACTTCAAGAAACTGCGTTACGCTCCGCTCACGGAGGGGGTGCAGCTCGGCGCTCCCTAAAGGCGGGCGGCCCCTCCCCTTCCCCGGGTCTCACAAAAGCGGGAGCGCCCCGCCCCCCTTCCCTGGCACTCACTCCCCCCCCACCCATGGGAAATACCTACTACCTACGGGAAATACCTACTCTGTGCAACTTGACAAAGAATTTTATTTTATCCTTCTTCCTACTATACGAATGAATATTAACATTAAAATTATTTTACCACTCAAAGTCGTTGTCACGTAAAACTTTCGCCCGTATACCGACTTTACAGGCAACAACACAGGGTTTTTTTATTTTTTATTTTTCTATATAGATCACTCGTCTGCAAAGCCACCAACCATCCAACATGAAGAAGAACATCGATCGCATTTCGGTCAGCTTTAATTTGAACGGAGACTAGGCCTCTTTTGCGATTCACACTCGGGTTTCTGATTTATCGTACGTCCAAACTTTAAATTCTCGTAGTGAGCGAACGGTTTGTCCCACAGAGCTCCGGGTGGTCTCAAAAAATTCTAAAAATTCTATAGAATCTTAAATTTAAGGAAAAACAATACCTTTATATCAAAATTTTTTGAGTTAGGGCGTTTTCAAAATTCATTTTGGAACCCTCAGAAGTGACCTACATCAACCAAAATCTTCGGGGCACAACTAGATCCCCAAATGGAGCCTACATACCAAATTTCATCAAAATCGGTCAATGCTAGGTGGCAAAAGTGCCGCGTACGGCGGACGGACGGCCAAATTTTTATTCGATTTTTGGATTCTACGTACCTTGAAACGTAAACCATCAAATTTTGAGGGGGTGTAAAAAAAATTTTTTTGGTCGATTCCAAAGGTTCATTATTGAAAATAATAAACCAAAAACGCTGCAAATCATTGCCCAAAGGTTTATTATTTTCTGTATAGATCACCCTTCTGTATAGATCCCTCCCTACCAACCATAGGTACCTACTACCTACATGGGCATTTTTGAACATTTCAAACCCAACCACCGACCAAATGGAAATGAAGGTTTCAAACATTTTTTAAAATTCAATACAATTTAAAATTGGTAAAAAAAACTATACCTTTATTTCGAGAGTTTTCGAGCTAGGGCACTCTTGAAAATTTCAACCCTCAATTTTCACCCCTTAGAAGTGACCTACATCAACCAAAAGCTTCGCGGCACAACTAGACCCCAAATGGAGCCCACATACCAAATTTGAACCAAAACGGTCCAGGGTTGCTAAGAAAAGTGCCGCGTACGGCGTACGTCGTACTAGGGATGTCAAATTCTTCAAAATGAATAGTTTAAAATCGAATCGATCTTCAAAAAAGAATCTAAAAAAATCGATACTAGGTATTTTTTTTTTAAGTATTGATTTTTTAAAGAATCAATACTTTTCAAGCAAAAGTCGTATCCAAGTTAAATTACCAAAAGCTGGATCTAACTTTTGATCCCAATTTATACGAAGTTTACTTGAATTCTATTCATTTGAAAGATTCGGGTAGTAGGATTTGAAACTTTATGTTTTTTGACAATTTATGTCACGAAAAAGGTGTATACATCCTGCGTAAATGATAAAAAAATATTTTTTCTTCGTGAACTGGGGGTAATAAAATGACGTCTTGAATTATCAGGATAGGTTGAGGTGGTGTTTCTCATTTTGTGATCATTAGGTTGTAATAATCAACGATCTTCATCAATTTTCCTTCTCCATTGAGGTAGTGTTCGTTGTTGACTACAATTTATGAAAAGAAGTGGACCGATTCTCGAATTTTTTGATCAATTCTACAAAAAAAAATTATAAATATCGATAGTTTTTTCAAAATATTCGATTTTTCAAATAATCTATATTTTTTTGCCATTCCTACGGCGTATGGACGGAAAATGTTTTATTGGATTTTCGGATTCTACGTACCTTGAAAAGTAAAACATCAAATTTTGAGGGGGGTTAAAATTTTTTTCTTGCTCGACTCCAAAGGCTTATATTGAAAATAATAAACCAAAACCTAGACCACTAAAGTTCCGCAATTTTCAAAGAAAATTATTTATTGTGGTTAGCATATTCCTCATCCCAGGCCTTACCGCTCTGCAACGCTTTCAGTGTTCCTTTATTCCACTTCACCACCAAAAATCTACAGAATCTCCCCACAGGAAAGCACATTGAGACGATAGCATCCTTATAAAGTCTTGACCGGTTCGATGAAGCAGCGTTATTGGTCCGTGCGGTAGGGCGGGACTCGATTTTTTTGTGAGCTAAGAGGCCGTCAGAGAGGTCTATCCGAGAAAAAGAGCCTAACATAAAGTTTCCGACATTCCACAGTCAGGTAAGCTGTAACAACCGTCCGAACACCTAAATTTCTAGTGAAAAAATTATGTGAAAACCTTTCATAATTCTGTGAAGAACGACGAATTTACGAAGGTGTCACAATAACTCAGTTACTCTACTGAGGCATCTCGACAGATGTACTCTGTAGTATCACCACCCGCGTGCTAATAAACGTAGTGATCGGAGTTCCATAAAGGCACTAAAATTTGTGTGTATGGATGCTGCATGAACGAATAATTGAGATCTACAGTGCAGTATGAGTAGGTATTACATGAGCGAATTTTGACAAGGACATCAGATCTTACAGCTGGAGATCAATCCTTCAAAAATTTTCAAAATGAGGGTACCTATCCAATGCGCAGCATGGCCATATGAGCGAATTTTTGAGACGTGGGTGTCAAATGTACGTCAAGCATGACGTTATGGGTGAATTGTCCCGATGTAAGTATTTACTGTCCAATATGAGGGAATTTTCGAGATGAAAGTATCTACTGTTCAGCATGACTATAGACGTTCAGAGTGAATTTTCGAAAAAAACGTTGTCTACAGTGCGAATTATCTAGATGGTATCTTTTGTGCAGCATGGCCATAATATGAGTGAATTTTCGAAATAAAGATACAAAACATGACCATAAGAGTGAATTTTCGAAAAAAAAGTACAAATTTTTGAGATGAAAGTACCTACCTATCTAGTGGGAAACATAACCATTTGAGAAATTTTCAAAATTAAGGTATCTAATGGACACCATAATTTTTTAAGATGTAGGTATGTACTGTGCAGGACGACTATAAGAGCAAATTTTCTATATAAAGGTATTCAAATGTAGCATGACTATACGAGAGAATTTTTGAGATGAAGGTATCTACTCTGCAACATGACCATAAGAGTGAATTTTCGAGAAACAAAGTAATCTACAGTACAAATTTTTGAGATGAAGGTACCTACCTATCTAGTGGGAAACATGACCATTTGAGAAATTTTCAAAATTAAGGTATCTAATGTACAGCATGATTTTTTAAGATGTAGGTGTGTACTGTGCAGGACGACCATAAGAGCGAATTTTCTATAAAGGTATTCAAATGTACATCATGACTGTACAAGAAATTTTTTGAGATGAAGATATCTACTCTGCAACATGACCATAAGAGTGAATTTTCGAGAAACAAAGTAATCTACAGTACAAATTTTTGAGATGAAGGTACCTACCTACCTATCTAGTGGGAAACATGACCATTTGAGAAATTTTCAAAATTAAGGTATCTAATGTACAGCATGATTTTTTAAGATTCAGGTGTGTACTGTGCAGGACGACCATAAGAGCGAATTTTCTATAAAGGTATTCAAATGTACATCATGACTGTACAAGAAATTTTTTGAGATGAAGATATCTACTCTGCAACATGACCATAAGAGTGAATTTTCGAAATAAAAGTACAAATTTTTGAGATGAAGGTATCTACCTATCTAGAGGGAAACATGACCAGTAAAGTAAAAAGAAAGTAAAGTAAACAACCATTTCAGGTTGGATTTTCGTCCGACTGCCATTCATTCCTCCAAAGGGGAGATCAGAATTTGTTCTGATGATTTTGCTCATGGCTTCCCATTGGCTCACCGCCCTGGGTTGTGGCGAGGGGGGCGATGAGAGCCCCGGCCGCCGAAAAACGCACGCTGGCCATGAGCCTTGAACCCATGATCCCCACAGAGGTCGGTCCAAAGTCCACCGCCAAACAACGACGCCCCAACAACCGGGGCCATACCGCTCATGAGGGAACATGAGGGAAACATGACCATTTGAGCACATTTTCAAAATGAAGGTATCCAATGTGCAGCATGATTTTTTAAGATTCAGGTGTGTACTGTGCAGGACGACCATAAGAGCGAATTTTCTATCTAAATCAAGATATCTATTGTACAGCTTGGCCTTATGAGGTATTTTTGAGATGAAGGAATGAAGGAGATGAGGAAACATGGCCATAAGAGCGAATTTTCGAGATGAAACTATGCCATTTAGAGATAATTATTATTATTTGAGTGGTTTGAACGATACAAAGGGCAAGAGGAAGATGCTACGTGCCAAACCCTCATTTGGAAGACGTTTCCGTTCCTCTTATTCAACTACATTTACACGGAGAAGTCAAACATGAATATCGAATGGAAACTCACACAAAGCGAAAAACTACAGCTAGTCGGTTACAGGACCGTTGGAACGTCATTCCTGAACCTCCACTTCCTAGGATTCGCTATGCATGATGACGAATGTAACCAAGGACTGCCATGCGAATGTGAAGATGGAAGTAGGAAGGATTCGGGAAACTGAAAACGGGTATTACTGAGTAGTGATGGCGCAACATGGAGACCACTACACATTTTACGAGTACACGAGTATACTACTATGAAATAGTCGATTTTATGCCTGTAGGTCTGTTGATCACGCTCGAACCGCTACTCCGATTTCGATGAAAAAGTTCGCGATACAATGGAAAGTTATTAGGTTATAATTAATGTCCTGAAATCTCTTCCTTCGTCGTGAACATGACCTTCCTTAGTGACGATCATCGCTTAAATGTGTTCCCAAAGACGCTGCAAATTATTACACAAAGGTTCATTTTTATGTACAGATCACTCGCCTGCAAAGAACTCGGCTTTGAGTCACTACCTACCAACCATATTTTCGCTTCTTAATCAAGTTCAATTTGGAGAAATAGAGTTGTGGGTGCCTTCATTAGGAGATTTGATTACTGGTTGCTAAGGACGCCAAACTGAATACAAGTCGAAGAAACGAACAGCGATCACATTTTGGTTATGGATGGCATATCGAATGAAATATATCGATATACTGTAACAATATAGGTTGAATTTCAGATTGAAATTCACCTAATTGTTCATAAGTTAGTTAGAGGAGGGTGACGACCCTACCCCTTTAAACCAGTGATTAGATTAATCAGCCGGCCCGAAGAGGATATCGATTCATATCTTTATGAATCAAATATCCCCCTAGGCGTAGCTACAACAAATCGGGAACAAACCAAATTGTTTTGTCCCTTCTGTAAAAGTAGGATCGTCACACTCCCCTCCCTAAAACATACTTCTGGGTTTCAAACAGAAGTATGTTTGAAAACAAGTCAAGGGGACTGAAAATAGCATGAAGCCCAGGAAAGGACGTCTGGAAGCTTCAAGGGAATTCCTCCATCGTAATGGTACTATTCAAAAACAAGAAGAAGAAGAAGAATGCCACGAATGGGTCATTTATGCCACGAATGGGCCATTTATACATAAAAGAATAAATCAATGGAACTGAGAAAGCAAACTAAATAAAGAATACGAACGACGAAACATTCAAGTGTAATGATTGAAAAGGCAAATGCAGAAAAGGCTTATATAAAAATAAAAACGTAATTGAAATTAATAAAATGCCAGATTGGCAAAGCCTAACAAGGGAATGAGTTTAATTGCCGGATTGGCGAAGTTTAATAAGGGAATGAATTTAATATAGAGATTCCTTCTGGAATACCCAAGAAAAAGTGGAAGGGAAATGATGAAATAAATTCAGTGCATTTCCACCTAACCACACTCTGCTACCATGTAACAATATAGGTTGAATTTCAGATTGAAGTTCACCTAATTGTTCATAAGTTAGTCAGAGGAGGGTGTGACGACCCTACCCTTTCAAACCAGTGATTAGATTAATCAGCCGGCCCGAAGAGGATATCGATTCATATCTTTATGAATCAAATATCCCCCTAGGCGTAGCTACAACAAATCGGGAACAAACCAAATTGGTTTGTCCCGTAAAAATGTAGGGTCGTCACAATACTGATCAAATGATATATCGTCAATGTGATATCGATACCTTCGACATATCGGAAGATCTACTTGGAAAAACGTGCTGAAGTAGGTAAGAGAATTTAATCGTTTTAAAACAATACAAACATAATTTAGGAAGGCATTTATCAACATATCGGAATTTATTCGGAAAGTATTTAACCTACTTTAAAAAGTTATACTGGGTATGAATCATCGAAATTCATCAATTTCGAAAATGTCAGGGTTTCAGAATACTACGTCAGAAGCTCAGGGTTTTAGGGGAAGTTTTGGGGAAAACTATCCTCAGGGGTGCTAACAACATATAAAATATCGTAAATACCCTCCCATTGCAATGTTTGATTTGTAAATGAGGAATTTCACCGATTTCTGTTTGCATTTTTCCTGAATAGTTAATGGTGTGTGATAGATGAAAATCGGGCTGATTTTGGAAAATAAGTCTCCTGTTATTTTTGGGAGGAAGTCAAAATTTTTAATTTCAAAACTAACCGGGAAAACGGACGTCCAGCGGGAACGCTTGCTGATTGGCTGTTCGGATCGCCGTCTCCTCCCAGTGTTGCCCATTGGGACGACGAAATCTTGTTTTCTAAGAGAAAGGTTATCAAACAAAAACAGGGGAAACCTAATTTTCCCCATCTTGCTTTTTCTATCTTTTTCTTCAGTTTTTCGATTTCGAACTTTACTGTTTCGTGAAATTTTGCATTTAATCGTTAAATTTGGGGACTATAGATTTCTCGATCTCAGCGCTTCAAGCGGCCATAAATGAACTATTCCAGCATGACGTCATTTTCCCGGCTTTTTTAAACATTCGTATTTTCTACACTGTTTGGTTCATTCGTAAATTAGGAAGTTCGGGCTGAAAGTTTGCCGTAGGAGGTTTTTCGAGGCGCTGAATCCGATTTTGGGGTCAAAAATAGGAAATTCTGACATGGTGAAATTCCTCATTGTTCAGGAAGGTCCAAAACGTAAAACGCGAGAGGAAATTTTTATTTTGGAGAACCCAGTGTCTGAAAACTGTCAACCCCGCTTGCGATGAAATAATGATATATTTAAACATGCGCAAAAGTAGAAATTCATAGTTACGAATAACTTCACAATCGTGTTTGAGTGTGATTACATTAAAAAGCAGCAACATGATCGTGAAATTCAAATTTCATATTCGTTCTGCTCAATAATAAACTGATTTTGAGCAACCAATTCGAATTTTTGGCAAATCAAATTTCGACAACTACAAGAGTCCTTGTCCGACTATTTCACTCCTAAAACGTTCAATAAATGTTTTTTTTCTCTAGAAACGAAACACATTTATTGTTACTCGTCTGTGGAAGCTAAACTGCCCACCTACCTGGCGGAAAGTTTTATGTTTTTCAAATGAGGCCCCGTGTAATTCACAGGAAACCGGCTAGCGGTGGAATACCGATGGATTTAAAATTCGCGACTTTTGGAAATTCAACGGTTCTCGGGGATTTTGGAACCGGTACCTCCAGGGAGATTTTAGTACCGCGGACCGCTTCTCGCCCGCTCTCTCCCGTCTCCCCAACTCCTGCCATTAGTACACAAAATTCCTTATTGAAAAACTTCGTGATTAAGTGTGATTTTCGTAAAACAATTTGGAGAACACCAACTTCTTGCGTTCGGTCCAAATTTGTATTTTGCTAGATACAAATTTTGAAAGATGTGCTCTCTGTTTTGAACAAATTTCAACACTTGACCCAACAGTGTATATTTCATTATCTGACCAGAGGAACCCAAAGTGGTGCAAAAATTTGAATATTATCAGGGTAAGAATCTCTGGTATAATTTATTAGATGAGCGCCAAAGTAGCTTAAAAGGAGTTTTGAAGGTCCGAGTGACAAATTATTGCTTTCGAGTCTTCCAAGTGATGGAAGAATTGTTTTCACTTCAAAAAAAAAGCTGCAAATTATTACACAAAGGTTTATTATTTTTCTATATAGATCACTCGTCTGCAAAGCCACCAACCATCCAATATGAAGAAAAACATCGATCGTATTTCGGTCAGCTAAAATTTGAACGGAGATTAGGCCTCTTTTGCGATTCACACTCGTGTTTCTGATTTATCGTAAGTCTAACCCTTCAATTCTCGTAGGGAGCGAACGGTTTGTCCTACAGAGCTCCGCGTGGTCTCAAAAAATTTTAAAAATTCTATAGAATCTTAAAATGAAGGAAAAACAATACCTTTATATCAAAATTTTTTGAGTTAGGGCGTTTTCAAAATTTCAAAATTTATTTTTGAACCCTTAGAAGTGACCTACATCAACCAAAATCTTCGGGGCACAACTAGACCCCAAATGGAGCCTACATACCAAATTTCATCAAAATCGGTCAATGCTAAGTGGCAAAAGTGCCGCGTACGGCGTACGGACGGCCAAATTTTTATTCGATTTTTGGATTCTACGTACCTTGAAACGTAAACCATCAAATTTTGAGGGGGTGTTAAAATTTTTTTTTCTTGGTCGATTCCAAAGGTTCATTATTGAAAATAATAAACCAAAATTGCATTAATATTTTTAAGTATCAATTTTATTGCATTGATCTTGAAATTAATTATTAAGTAAAACTTATTATCAAGAGGTGGTTTTCAGGGGCGTTGGGTGACCCCTGAAAGTGGTGGGGCACTAAACTAGAAAAGCCCTGCAAATTATTACACAACGGTTTATTATTTTTCTCTATTGATCACTCGTCTGCAAAGCCACCAACCATCCAACATGAAGAAGATCATCGATGCCTTTAAACGTCCATGAATACTCCCCACCCATAAGCAAGCAACGAAAACAGAAGAATGCATTCTTAACGGGACATCCTGTGAGCCACTCAGCTTTGTTATAAACATCAATACGGAATTTTCTGGTACCAACAATATTCTTCCCTTATTTACTGATTGGGCAATGTTGGGTACAGGTTTATCCCTTCCTAAACTTTTAATCAAAATCCTATCATCGTAGGAAAAAGTCGAGAATTTCGACTGGATACTGACCACAGTATTAGGTATTTATTTTTACCCTAACAGTAGAACCTCAAAGAAATGTAAAAACTAAATGTTAAAATGTAACAAAAACAAAAAGGTAATCAGAAAATTAGGGTGGTAGAAAGTAGAAAAGTAAAACTTATCTGTTAGTCGTTGTAAAAGGATGAACTGTAGCTGTAGCGCGAGCGCAAATAGGAAAAAACACAGTTTCAAATGAACTGAGTTTGAACTTCGACTTTGTGAAGCAAGATAAGAAACTGATAAGGAGAGGAGTTGAATGTTTGACATGGACCCAGTATCCCATGGGATACTCAACGATGTTTGAGCATCCATCCATCACAATTGAATCGAAATGTGTCTCGATCAGAGAGAATAATAAATCGATTCTGTCTTCCCCGGCAGGGGCCGAGAAAGGGGTGGGGGGCCTGTATATTCACACTATTGCGCATGCGCAGACGGGGCAAAACTGAAAATAAAAAACAATCACTATGGTAACACTGGGGTCCCGCCCCAGATCATGGACAGATCTTGGAAATTCGGGAGTTGGCAATCGATTCTATGGATCGATGGATCGATTCTTCAATTAGGTTACCTATCGATTCTATCCTACTTCTTCTTCTTCTCCTCTCTAGTCACTGGCTGTCATGGACTCAAGTGGATTCTAAGTCCATGAAGACTAGCTCCATAGCCTCGGGTGACTACTTCCATTCTACTACATCTTTCAATTTCTAACATGGAAGTTTGACATAACTACATGTCAGTTATGAAAGATCCATTTATACACTTACAAAAGATCCATGCTTCCATGAAGTATCAGTGAGTTTTGAGGAAACTGTCTACTGGGGAATTTTTTCTACTCTGGGGGGAACACTTTTTCAAGGGAGTTTTTTCAATTTTGAGGTAAAGATGTAGCTTACAGAGAGGGAAATTATGCCGGGGCTAGACCCTGAGTGGCCTTATGGACGCCACGCCCCTGGTGGTTTTATATCGAGTCGTCGTGAAATTTCTTATCAAAAATTCTCGAAAAAATTGAAATTGCTAAGACACATTATCATTGAAAATTCGCTAATTTCGACTAATTTCAAACATCTACCGGAATATCCAGAATAACCTATCAAAAACGTACAAAATAGCTCAAAAATACCAAAAAATTCGCTAATCTCAATTAATAAACATTTTTTTTTTTTTTTTTTTTGTTGGATAGGTCACAAGTGGTCCAATTTTCAGGGTTCAGAAACATGTTCATCGAGGTTTTTAGCAGAAACAAAGCTTCCGCTACCTAGATAGACTCGAAAGCATGTTGACACTTATGTAAACATCCTATCAATAATTACAATAGTAATACTGCTTGTGAGGAAATTATTAACTATTCATTTTAATTCATTGATCTTGAAAATAATTACTGTGTAAAACTTATCCATCAAATGGCAGTTTAATTTCAAATCATCGTGAAATTTCTTATCAAAATTGCTCGAAAAAGTTGAAATTAGTGAACAACATGTGAATGAAAATTAGCTAATTTTTACTCCTAAACAAAATTTTATCGGACAGGTCAGTTTCCAGGGTTCAAAAACCTGTTTAAGCTCAAAATAGCTCGAAAATAACTGAAAATTGGTGAACACCATGTCGTTGAAAATTCGCTAATTTCGATCAATTTCAAAATTCTACCGGAATAGCTTTAAAAAAATTCTCAAAATAGCTGATAATTGGTAAAAACACGTCGTTGAAAATTCGCTAATTTCAACTAATAAACGAAATTTTATAGGACAGGTCAAGAGTGGTCCAATTTTGAGGGTTCAAAAACCTGTTTAAGCTCAAAATAGCTCGAAAATAGCTGATAATTGGTAAAAACACGTCGTTGAAAATTCACTAATCTTAACTCATAAACAAAATTTTATAGGACAGGTCAAGAGTGGTCGAATTTTGAGGGTTCAAAAACCTGTTTGAGCTCAAAATAGCTCGAAAATAACTGAAAATTGGTGAACACCGTGTTGAAAATTCGCTAATTTCGATCAATTTCAAATTTCTACCGGAATAGCTTTAAACAAATTCTCACAATAGCTGATAATTGGTAAAAACACGTCGTTGAAAATTCACTAATTTTAACTCATAAACGAAATTGTATAGGACAGGTCAAGAGTGGTCCAATTTTGAGGGTTCAAAAACCTGTTTAAGCTCAAAATAGCTCGAAAATAGCTGATAATTGGTAAAAACACGTCGTTGAAAATTCACTAATCTTAACTCATAAACAAAATTTTATAGGACAGGTCAAGAGTGGTCGAATTTTGAGGGTTCAAAAACCTGTTTGAGCTCAAAATAGCTCGAAAATAACTGAAAATTGGTGAACACCGTGTTGAAAATTCGCTAATTTCGATCAATTTCAAATTTCTACCGGAATAGCTTTAAACAAATTCTCACAATAGCTGATAATTGGTAAAAACACGTCGTTGAAAATTCACTAATTTTAACTCATAAACGAAATTGTATAGGACAGGTCAAGAGTGGTCCAATTTTGAGGGTTCAAAAACCTGTTTAAGCTCAAAATAGCTCGAAAATAACTGCAAATCGGTGAACACAATGTCGTTGAAATTCGATAATTTCAACTAATTTCAAATTTTTTTAATTTCATAATTTTTTCAACTAATTTCAAAATTTTTATGGGCAGTTCAGATGTGGTCCGATTATCACGGTTCGAAAACAGGGTTTTTTGAAAAAATTATAGTTTTAGACATAATTGGAGGCAAAATTTAGTATGAAAAATATCAAGAACTAAATATGACTGAAAATTAATTTAATTTATTTTATGTTCTTCAACACAGGTCCTGCGTGAAAAAATCTTATTTTCAACAATTTGCAAAAACTCAAAATTGGTACATAATGTACAAAATTTGGTACTTACTGGTGTTAGCAGAGGTGCCGGCTAAGAGGAGACTCCCCACTAGGAGGGGTATGAGCGGCTTCATCACACTTGACAAGGAAAACACCGGATCGATAGTGTCGTTTCCCGCGACAAACAAGAGACGCGACTGTCCAAGAGAACAAAAGAGATAACAAAAAAAAAAAACTCAAGAGATGAAAGAGACCTCAGGAGATGCGAGGTGGATCCACCTGTTCGAACTGGCTACGAGCGACCGACTGACGGGAGTCGGGCAAAGGGGAGCACGGGGATAACTGTTGTTTCGACGTCATCAACTTTCCCCCTTGAGGTCGCGGAGGGAGCCGCCCCTCCCGCTCGAGATCCGCACCCTTCGCGGGGCGACCTGATCGAGGGGGACCCCCCGCCGGTTCGAGGCCGGTCGACAGGTGCACCCCTCACCTGACCGAAATTGACGTTGGATTTTCAAGTCAAATTTGAGATTCAACACGATGACGTCACATTTTGGTTGTCATTTTCCGATATTTTTGGTATTTTGATTCGTCAAACCTGATTTCGATGCAGTGGAAATTTGGGTAAATTCGGGATGGACTTTTTATTACTCCGGTTCAAAATCAACTAATTAAAATTCATAAAAATATTAATGAAATTTCAATTAATTTCCCCATAAACAGGATCATTATTGAAATACTGTTAGGATGTTTACGTAGGTACCTAAGTCTCAACACTTTTCGAGTCTACCAAGGCAGCGAAAGTTTTTGACTTTTCTAAAAACCTCGTTAAACACGTTTTATAGTCCTGAAAATTAGATTAGGTTAATTATTTTTTTAAATAGATCACTCGTCTGCAAAGAACACGGCTTTGCCATTGTCACCAACTATCAAACGTAGATACTACCTGCCCACCACGTACCTGCTTCACAATCAAGTTTATTTGGAAGAAAACGGGTTGGGTTGTTGACGGTCCCCTATGAAAATCATCACCCCCGGACTGGTAGTAGCCGCTGCGCGTGCGCAAACGTAAAATCCTTGTGACATTTCCTTCTACATTTTCTATCTGATGTCGACGAAATTTCTCAGGTTTGTTCAGTATGGCGTGTAGATGGTCCCCTATGAGGGTAGTGGAAGGTACTTAGAGACTGATATTTTGAGAGTAACTACTATGCATCGGATCATCTATACAGGGTGGTCCTTAATGAACGTACCACCCTTTCAATTTCGTTGGTTGTGGAGAAATCAAAAAACTTGTCGAAGTAACTTCCCTTATTTTTTTGTAAAGAATTCAGGAAAAATACTTTTGCGCAAAAAGATTGCGCGCAATTGACACTAACTTTGTTTTTTCAAATACGAACCCCCATTTTTCATTGCAGATTCAGATTCTAAGTCAAATTTCATGAGAAATTCATACCTGAATCGATTTTTTTCATTGCGTGCAACTGGTACTTTTCGCGCGCAAAGTGACCAGGGTGCGCAAAAGTGAGTTTTTTTAACCCCAAGCGTGGCACATTTTTTTTCATTATTTTTGACGCAGAATCACGTGGTGAGGTCCTTTCTTCGATTTCATCGTTATTTTTCCAAATTTAGAAGGAAAAATAATGTTTTTGGACTTTATTTTCCCTCACCCTTTCGCGACACGTGCTGGGGACCGGCTATGGCAGGATTGAAAATAAATTGCTCTCCTCTAAATAGGTAGGAACTACTTTAATGTAAAAAAAATCAAAAAGCTAAAAACCTTTAAAAAAAAATAAAAGTTACTTGTTACTTGTCTGCAGGCAAAAAGAGGTGATTTCGAGCAGTTGCTGTGATTTTTTTAATTTGATTATTACTATCTTAGTTTTTTATTACTACTTTTTCGGAGATTTTGTAACTTTTAATTTTTTTTTTTGAAAATTTTGAGATGAGAAGCTTTTTTTTACATTAACGTAGGTAAGTACCTATCTACTTTCCATATTTTGTTTTCTAATTTAGAAGTGAGGCATTTATTTTTAATCCTGCCATAGCCGGTCCCCAGCACGTGTCGCGAAAGGGGGAGGGAAAATAAAGTCCAAAAACATTATTTTTCCTTCTAATTTGGAAAAATAACGATGAAATCGAAGAAAGGACCTCACCACGTGATTCTGCGTCAAAAATAATGAAAAAAATGTGCCACGCTTGGGGTTAAAAAAACTCACTTTTGCGCACCCTGGTCACTTTGCGCGCGAAAAGTACCAGTTGCACGCAATGAAAAAAATCGATTCAGGTATGAATTTCTCATGAAATTTGACTTAGAATCTGAATCTGCAATGAAAAATGGGGGTTCGTATTTGAAAAAACAAAGTTAGTGTCAATTGCGCACAATTGCGCGCAATTTTTTTTGCGCAAAAGTATTTTTCCTGAATTCTTTACAAAAAAATAAGGGGAGTTACTTCGACAAGTTTTTTGATTTCTCCACAACCAACGAAATTGAAAGGGTGGTACGTTCATTAAGGACCACCCTGTATAGTCGGGTTATGGATACGAGGAGGCTATGTGCCACACCCACTTGTTTTCATTTGTGCCAGTTTCAAGTCATCTGCTCAGCCGGGTGTCTTGAATCTTACCGCATGAATTTTATTGTTTTTCAAGCAAAAGTAGCCCATGATGACTTGAAACCGTTTCTGGAGTTTTAAAAAAGATCAATCTCGTGTTTTAGAATCCTTTTTTTATAACTCGAAAAATAAATAAATAAATCTTTATTTTTAATATTGTCAGGACATGTTCAGGATTTGTTCGTTTTTTTTAACAAAAATCACATAGTATCATCTAACAATCACATACAGAGTTGCCAACCATCAAAATAAGGTAAATGGGGGTATAATGGACACTGTTCCACTAGTGGACACTTGCTTGCATAAATGTGAAAAATAAGAGTAATAGGCGCCAAACTACTTTGAAATCCATAGAATTTGTAGGTTGGGCCATCTATGAAGCTACTGTAGAAATACCGACAGTCCAGAGCATCATGGGAATGAATAATAACCATTTGAAAATGGCGTAGTTGAGGTCTGTCGCTAGCACGTAGTGCTTGCTGCTGAACCTCGTTAGGAGACAGGTCTGTTGCAACAGTATTTTTGGAATTTATAATTGCTTGAGCGACTTCTGGTTTTTTTGTGACGTTCAAGTAGATAGTATAGATTAGTTTCCATGAAGGATTTCTTGCAAATTATCCTGAGTGAGCATTTAGGCCGTGTGTCCACTTAACAAACACTAAACAACCAATGTTCATTAAGTGGACAGTGGGTGTCCACTTTTGAAACATGAATGATTTTTTATTCTGAGTTTTTTTTTGTGTTCAGACTGTTCTCAATATACAGCTGTATATGCTACGTTAATTTGGGATCATTCTGTTCATGGGGACCAATAGTGAACAGGGGGTGTCATCTTTTGAATCACAAATGTCCACTATTGAAACAACAAGTCTAATTGTGATCATACAGGTGGGTCGTGCATTTTCTAGTTCGTATTACTATCTATTTTGTATGTTTCTTTCAGGAAAATGGCTCCAGGTAGTAGTATCTGGCAGTATGATGAGGAGGAGATGTATAGAGCATTAAATATAGAAGTCAAAAATGGCACCCCATTGGCTACAGCTGCCAAACGCTGCAAATTATTACACAAAGGTTAATTTTTTTTTCTATTTAGATCACTCGTCTGCAAAGAACACGGTTTTGCTATTAATACCTCCAACCAACTTGAACAAAAACATCGATCGTATTTCGGTCAGCTAACATTTGAACGGGGATTAGGCCTCTTTGGCGATTCACACAAGTGTTTCTGATTTATCGTAAGTCCAACCCTCTTCTTCTCGTAGGGAACGAACGGTTTGTCTTACAAGGCTCCGCGTGGTCTCAAAAATTCTATACTGTCTTATATTGATGCGAAAACAATACCTTTATATCAAAATTCTTTGAGTTAGGGCGTTTTCAAAATTTAAAACCTTTTTTTTAACCCTTAGAAGTGACCTACATCAACCAAAATCTTCGAGGCACAACCAGATTACAAATGGAGCCTACATACCAAATTTCATCAAAATCGTTCAATGCTAAGTGGGGAAAGTGCCGCGTACGGAGGGCGGCCAAATTTTTATTCGATTTTTGGATTCTACGTACCTTGAAATGTAAACCAACAGCCTATTCCAGTTGTAAATAACGAATTTATTACTAAAGTGATGTATTTCGTGGGTTTTGTGATCGAAAAATGATTTCCTCATCAATTTGATGAAAACAGTCATGTTAAATCTGTACTTTCTTCCTATCTACCTACTGTAAAAGTGATCATCATCTATTACTTTTTATAATTGACCAATTTTGTTTTCAATATCCTAGCCTACAGACCCCATTTAAAGCATAAATCCCTCGAAAAAGGCAGTACACGAGTGATGACCACTATAGAAGCAGAAAGTGTCCACTATAGAAACGAAAGGAAATTTTGGTGTCCACTTTGCCCTCATAGAAGGCTTTTTGTAATTATTATTTTAAAAATATTTAAAGTGAAGTATTTAGAGATTTTGGGAGTGGACTCAAAAGACGAAGAGTCATAGAATGTAAAAAATGAAGGTTCATCGTTCTCAAACAAAATCCATCATATCTATTGAGAATTCAATGCAAAAATTTCCTTAAAGTGTCCACTATTGGTGCTTTTACCTTAATAGCAGTTGTGAAATTCAAGGCATTCAAGTCATTGAATTCAACAAAGTCAATTGAACATTCAAGTCAATGTAAAACTTGAACTGTTGGGTTCAATTTTTTTCGTCGTTTAAATAAAACGTAAATATAAATTGGTACTGTTTCGAGTTTATAAACATCTGGTACCTACCTTCCCTGTCTACTTGTCGGGCTGACAAAAAAAGGAATTGCAAGCCAGTTTAAAACACTATCATTGGCTTTATAGAGGGAAACCAAATAGATAATTTATTTGAGAACTTAATTTTAGTACAGCAGCATAGGACAACTGCATGTTACCCCTCTGCAATATAGCACAAATGTTCGACAGCACAGCATATCTAGGGGACGAAATCAGGGCAGCATAGCACATCTACGCTAATTTCGAAGATAGTTCGTTGGCAACCAAATTTATTATAAAACCAAGTTGAGCGACCCCAATTAGGCTAGTTTGAACACAGAAAATAAAGAAAACACGATTGCCTTACTCGCAAAACAGTTTTTTGGCTCTCCTGAAAAGTTGGCAAAAGTTAGATGTGCCATGCTGGGCCTCAAGCGACGAAATTTTTCATAGAACAAGAAGTTGTCTGATAAGAAATGGGTGGATTTAAATCGTTCCCAGCTCTTAGCAAGTCATAAATGTGCGGTGATAGCAAGCCTGGGTATATTATGAGAAGGTAAAAGATAGATAGGTAAAAGGTAACTTATCTGTTCGACGTTCCATTGCAAATCTAGGATGAACTGTGAAAACGAAGGTTGGTTCTCCCAAATAACACAGCTAATATAGATTACGAAGCGAACTCATCAGAGTTTTGAGGAAATAAACTTACTACTAGAGATTTTTTTCTACTTTGGGGAGAACACTTTTCGAAGCGAGTTTTTTCAACTTTGAGGTGTAACGCTGCAAATTATTTCACAAAGGTTTATTATTTTCCGGTGTAGATCACTCGTCTGCAAAGATTGCAGCTTTGCTGTAGTCTCTATTTATTTATTTATTTTACCTACCAACCACAGGTACCTACTGCCTTCGAGAGTTTTAGAGCTAGGACATTTTTGAAAATTTCAACCCAAAGCTTCGCGGCACAAATGGAAATTAAGTGTTGAAATTTTCAAAAATGCCCTAGCTCTAAAACTCTCGAAGGTAGTAGGTACCTGTGGTAGGTAAAATAAATAAATAAATAGAGACTACAGCAAAGCTGCAATCTTTGCAGACGAGTGATCTACACCGGAAAATAATAAACCTTTGTGAAATAGTAATTTGCAGCGTTTTTGAATAAAAATCACAGTTTCATCTAACAATCACATACAGAGTTGCCAGCCAGCAAAATATCAAAATTTGGGAACTGTTTCAAGTCGCCTGCCTCTACAGTGCTTGGAGGTTGGCATTTTGTTTATTTGCTGAGCATCGGATCAACTATTCAATCGTGTTGTGGACATGGGAAGGTATGAGCCATAATTGGCGCGAAGTTTGTTACCTTGGAGTTGATTCGGTGAGTAGTTCCCCAAAATGAAGACACTTCCTCTCAATTGCTAGAATTTGTGCGAAACAAAACTTCATCACTAACAACACAAATTTGACACAGCGGTGTGCCAAAACGTATCGAAATTGCCTTTCCACTTTGAACCGACCGCGCCGATAAAATCGCGTGACGTCACGACTGGCAATCGAACAAGCATTCACTCAGGAATCCGGAAGGTCGCTGAGCAGGGGAGCAATCACACCCGCAAAACGCGCTTACGTCCACAGAAACTGCAACTGAAGTGAAGATCAGAGAATCAGTTCTGAATAGGTTCAGGGGGGGGGGTGTAATGTTATTGGAAAAAACATTGACCCCTAGAAAGGGTTACAAGCTCCTATTTCTCGAAACAGGTAGTAGAAACCTCCACCTACCTCCTTGATACCTGGAAATATCGTAAAGGAAATATCAGGGTGGTGAAGGGGGGAGGCCTGTTGTGACATGTCTGCGAGGAAGCCAACATTCTTCCAGGAACCCCAATGATCAGTTTTGACGCACTTCTGAGAAGCCTCCTCCTGCCTATTCCAGGGAGATTTGGCAACATCGCTTATCTCTCTGCAAGCCCAGGTAGAATCCTCCACCCCCTTGGAAAAATAAAAGAAGATGAAAAAAAAAAAAAAAAAAAAACAGACTCCTGCAGCATATTGATAAACGAGCGATTTTTCAGATTTTTACTCCAAAACCCTCATAAAATACTCTACCCGTCTTCCAAGAATCATGAAGTAATTACACAAAAATTGTTGATTTTATTTATCTTAAATGTTTACCGTACCCTACCCTACCCTACTTGGACCATGGCGTCACTACTGTCACCGAGAACATCTTAAATGCCCCTGGAATGGAACTCCTGATCTGCCCCAAAGTGTCACCAGACTAACTATATTTAAATTGCAATTTAAAACGCTGCAAATTATTACACAGTGGTTTATTATTTTTATGTAGGTATATCACTCGTCTGCAAAGCCACCAACCTTCCAACATGAAGAAAAACATCGATCGCATTTCGGTCAGCTAAAATTTGAACGGAGATTAGGCCTCTTTTGCGATTCACACTCGTGTTTCTGATTTATCGTACGTCCAACCCTTAAGTTCTCGTAGGGAGCGAACGGTTTGTCCTACAGAGCTCCGGGTGGTCTCAAAAAATTCTATAAATTCTTAGATTGAAGGAAAAACAATACCTTTACATCGAAATTTTGCTTCCGAGTCTACCAAGGTAGCGGAAGCTTTGTTTTCACTTTTCAAGGACGAAAAAAAAAAGTTCTCCAAAATCAAAATTTTCACTCGCGTTTGGCGTTTTAGACCTTTCTGAACAACTTTGGTTCCGTGTCTGTGTGTCTGTCATGAATTTCTTGTAACGCGCATAACTTTGCGAAGTTATTGTCCGATTTCGATGAAATTTTCAGGGATTGTGCGGGTTGGTGTGTAGACGGTCCCCTATGAAAATCATATTCCTCGGGCTGATAGAAGCGACTGCGCATGCGCAAACGTTAATTCCTTGTAACGGCCATAACTTCTACATTTTTCATCCGATTTCAATGAAATTTTCAGGGATGTTACAAATTAGAGTTTAGATGGTCCCCTATGAAAATCATCACCCCCGGATTGATAGTATTGCTTGTAACAGACATAACATCCACAATTTCTACCCGATTTCGATGACATTTTCAGGGATTAGGTTGTAGATGGTCCCCAATGAAAATCAAGGCCTTCAAATTTACAGTAGCCTCTGCGCATGCGCAAACGTAAAATCCTTGTAACAGCTGTATCAGTGGCGTGTGAGGTGAGGATCTTAAACCCCATTCAACTATCCCCTTGATAGGTCTGCAGCAATGCTCTTGATTCCCACTCAGGAGTCCCAGGTTCGAGTCCTAGTCAAGCTAAAAATTTTCGATCCAGTCACTACCGCACTTACATTTTTCGTCCGAATTTGATGAAATTTTCTAGGATTGTCCAGATTAGCGTGTAGATGGTCCCCTATGAGAGCAGCGAAAGGTACTTAGAGATTGGTGTTTTGAGATTAACTACTATGCATCGGATCATCTATATAATCGGGTTATGGATACGAGGAAGCTATGTGCCACACCCACTTGGCAGACGTTTTTGAGTTAGGGCGTTTTCAAAATTTCAAAATTCATTTTTGAACCCTTAGAAGTGACCTACATCAACTAAAATCTTCGGGTCCCCAAATGGAGCCTACATACCAAATTTCATCAAAATCGGTCAATGCTAAGTGGCAAAAGTGCCGCGTACGGCGAACGGACGGCTAAATTTTTATTCGATTTTTGGATTCTACGTACCTTGAAACGTAAACCATCAAATTTTGAGGGGGGTTAAAATTTTTGCTTCCGAGTCTACCAAGGTAGCGGAAGCTTTGTTTTCACTTTTCAAGGATGAAAAATAAAAAGTTCTCCAAAATTTTCACTCGCATTTTGCGTTTTAGACCTTTCTGAACAATTTTGGTTCCGTGTCTGTCTGTCTGTCATGAATTCCTTGTAACGCGCACAACTATACGAAGTTATTGTCCGATTTCTATGAAATTTTCAGGGATTGTGCGGGTTGGTGTTTAGATGGTCCCCTATGAAAATCACCACCTTAGGACTGATAGTAGTCACTGATCATGCGCAAACGTGAATTCCTTGTAACAGCCATAACTTCTACATTTTCTGCCCGATTTTGATGACATTTTTAGGGATTACGCGGATTAGGTTGTAGACGGTCCCCAATGAAAATCAAGGCCTTAAAATTTACGAGGCCTCTGCGCATGCGCAAACGTGAATTTCTTTGTAACGGCCATAACATTTACATTTTTCATCCAAATTGGATGAAATTTTCTAGGATTGTTCAGATTAGCGTGTAGATGGTCCCCTATGAGGGTAGTGAAAGGTACTTAGAGATTGGTGTTTTGAGATTAACTACTATGCATCGGATCATCTATATAATCGGGTTATGGAAACGAGGAAGCTATGTGCCACACCCACTTGGCAGACTTTTTTTCTTTATGTTGGTTGGTGGTAACAATGGCAAAGCCTTGTTCTTTGCAATTTGCCGTGCCTACACTTAAGATGGGCATAACTTCAGGGTTCGATTCTACAAGGTATTTCCAACAAAAAAATGTTTTTTAGCAATTTTTCTTCTCAACCCACCCAAAATGTCTTTTTTGTCATTTCGAAGTTTTTTTTTGCGTTTTCGACCTCACTGCACTGATATGGTCCTAACTCCCTTATTTCTCATGCAAATTCAAATCTGACTTCACCGTTGGAAAGAGCGTTAAATTCTCAAGATACCTAGTGCAAAACCAAAATCTTTCAGCAAATAAAATAGTTTCAAAAACTCAAGTCAAAAAGCAAACTTTAAAATTTTTCCGAAACTTCTCATTTTTTGGACTATAGTTTTTACTCTGAATTCCTGCCCATTTCGATGGGCGCTCTTTGGAAAAACATGCTTTCCAGCGGTGTATCAAGTTAAAAAATAAAAAAAACTCAAATTGGAAGAGTAAATCAAGTTTGAATGCCAAAAAACGTGTGTTATGCTAGAAAATCGAGTGTTTATATACATCAACTTTCTAGCTGATTGATGTTTTAATTGAGTAGAAAGGTGTTACTTTATGCTCACTACCATGTCTACGAATAATGCGTATTTTATATGCAAAAAACGAAGGTTTTCTTCGAAAAATCCACTTTCTAGCTGTCAGAATCATTCGGAGGTATCACCATTCGATTCAGCGTGAAAAATTACATAGAAAATGATACCTACCTAACTCGTCATTTTGATATCGAGGGCAACCACACACCGCGTAAAACACTCGATTTTATAGTAAAACACACGTTTTTTGGCACTCAAACTTGATTTACTCTTCCAATTTGAGTTTTTTTTTTAACTTGATACAAAGCTGACAATTTAAGCATGTTTTTTTTCGAACAGCGTCCATCGTAATGGGCAGGAATTCAGAGTGAAAACTGGTCAGAAAAAGAGAAGTTTCGGAAAAAATTTAAAGTTTGCTTTTTGACTTGAGTTTTGAAGCTATTTTATTTACTGAAAGATTTTAGTTTTGCACTAGGTAGCTTGGGAATTTAGCGTTCTTTCCAACGGTGTAGTCAGATTTGAATTTTCATGAGAAATAAGGGAGTTAGGACCATATCAGTGCAGTGAGGTCGAAAACGCGAAAAAAACTTCGAAGTGACAAAAAAGGCATTTTGGGTGGGTTGAGAGAAAAATTGCTAAGAGACATTTTTTGTTGGAAATACCTTGTAGAATCGAACCCTGAAGTTATGCCCATAGGCACTCTACATAGACAAATAATAAACCTTTGTGTAATAATTTGCAGCGTTTTTT
Organism: Apolygus lucorum; assembly: GCA_009739505.2. Taxonomy (NCBI): domain Eukaryota; kingdom Metazoa; phylum Arthropoda; class Insecta; order Hemiptera; family Miridae; genus Apolygus; species Apolygus lucorum. The sequence goes on along the minus strand of CM019170.2, from coordinate 41,673,571 downwards.
AAAATCTACTAGAGGACCACCTTAGAGGATCTTAGATGTACCTACAGCCGCCCCACTGTTATTCCCAAGTTCTGCCAGTAATGTCGGAGGAAACTGCCGAAATTCATCTCCACTTGCCGCCATGAGACAAAGAAGCTTTTTCATTAACATTTTTTCGACTTTAGCGCCCCGAGCTACGAAAAATGTCGAAATTCCACCTGTTATACAATTCTACGTCGTTACTTCAGCCGAGAGTAGACCACACTTCACAGTAGACCTTATTGTATGGTTATTCTGCCTGTACTCCTCGTTCACTCGGGTCCAGTTGCCACATTGGAAGCGAAAATATTTCCCACGTTAGAGATGGTTATGAGAACACGCGTGAATCCCCTTGCTGACATCCATGAAACACCTACCGACTGTTTCAAGGTGGTCAAACAATCCCATGAATAGACGAAAATACAGAAGGAATGTTAAAGTAACCAAAAACAAAACAAGACAAATACCGAAATACAGTGTCCCACGAGTACCTTTTCTCCTAAAATCGTCAAAATGGCGGTAAAAATTGTGTCGATCTCAAGATTTTGACCTCGTGCTCAACGAATACCCTCTTTTAAATTGCAGACTTGCATTCTACGCAGAATGTAATGCATTTTCGACTCATTCTTTTTTTATTTTTTTTCAGTGCACACAAGCCGTTTTTCGAGCCTAACTACCAAAATTGAGTAAAGGTGAATTTTCATCAATTTTTAACGCTATTTCACGTGATGCCATCATTTTTATGGCAGCTTTTAGTAAAATGATTACCAAAATTTGGTTTTCATTACAGTTTTTGCTTATTTAAGCGCCTTTTTTTGTTTACTAGAATTGATTATCGAGGTTTGGTACAAAAATGAAAAAATAGGAGATTAAAACCGTCTTCATTGATCGAGGTGAAAAATCATGTTAATTCTGAGAGTTGAAAAAGGCGTGAAAGATGATTTTTTTTTTCAAGCAAAATAACCCATTTTCAGTCATTATACCGCTATAACGGGACGAATTTTAGAAAATGGATGGCATCATGTGAATCAGCGTCAAAAAATAATGGAAATTCATGTACCACACTTAGGGATTACTTGAATCCATATCGACGATGTCTCTGCAACATGTTGGTTGAATTTAGTATACCTATGAGCATATTGAGATGACACCACCACGCGATGCAAATTGACGTGACAAACCGATTGGCCACCTAATATTTTTTTTTTTTTTTTTTGGTTGGAAGACCTGAAATGACTCAAACTCGAAAAAGGCAACACGCCCTATCAAAAGTTTGTCGACAGTAATGTCCTACAGAGAACCAATTGAGCAATGAAAAATGTGTGCTTCACGTTTATTCAAATGTAATTGCATGCAGGAAGCAGTGGCATGAATTCACCTCCTCAAAATATCGATTTCTATTTCGATTTCTCAATAGAAGTTACACAATAATTTCTACCTTTGTAGGAACATACCCAACCTCATGATATTGGTGAATGTGATCGCAATGCTCAACCTCCTCCCAACGTAAAGCGCTCGAAGCCATATCCGCTATTTTCCAGTGCACTGGTCACTCACAAACACAAAACTCACGAATCGTAAGCGAAATGACCATGAACCGCACTGCCTCATTTTGGGCCCGAAATTGGGGTGGTAAGTATGGCACTTCATTCGAAATGTAACTACTCTGAAATCTATCGACCAAACACTCGAGATGGAAGCAAATCACAGAATCCAGGCATAAACAATATTTAAAAAAACTGGTAGGTACTTGAATCTTGGAGTAAAACCTACAGTAATCTAATTACTGAACACCTAATTAAAACATTCTTATGATCATCACAACGCGCAAGGGAATGAAATAAGAAAATTATACATGAGAAAATCAGTTGGTTTACATTGAGAAGAGATTCAAATACACAGATAAAAGAGACTCAAATAGGACAGATTTTTTAATTCGTTTTTCGGATTCTACATTCTTTTAAAAGTAAAACATCAAATTTTTTCTTGCTCGATTCCAATGGTTTATTATTGAAAATAAGGGCATCTCCTTCAGCAACCAAACCTGCAAGATGTAGTGATAAGCGCTGATGACTGAGCACTGGCCATGGAGGAATCTCTTATCATTCCCAGGGTTTAAATTTAGTTTTTTGGATTTCACAATTTTATATAATAGTATTTTTTTTACCCTAATTGCTAATTTTCTTTATTTTTAATTTTTTTTTTTTTACTCTTGCTTCCTAATTTTCATTTTTCAAGGTTGAAAAAAAAGGTTCTCCAAAATCAAAATTTCCCACTCACGTTTTACGTTTCAGGCCTTGAACAGTTTTGGATTTGTGTCTGTCCTTTATAAAATCCTTGTTACGGGCAAAACTTTGAAACATTAAATTAAAGTACCCAACTTATTACTCGTTCTAAATATATATTTTTCATCTCTCTTTTCGACAATAAAACGAAAAGGTAGGTATCTAGTAAATTTCTATGTACTCGTAGTTACCTAACTAAAAATTTAAATTGGCCTGTCCCAAATACTCGTGCCTTACGAAATGTTAAGACTGATAGTAATACCTCCAAAAATAACGGAAAAGATCCGTCTGCGGCACTTTCTATTGGCCGATTTTGATGAAATTTGGTAAACGAGCTCCGTTTGGGGTTTAGTGGACCTTTGGTGTGGTATTTTCTTTCTGCAATTTTCAAAACGCCCTAGATCAAAAACTTTCGATGTAAAGGTATGGTTTTGCCATCAATTCAAAATAATATTGAATTTTTAGAATCGAATGAGACCATCCAGAGCTCTGCAGCACCAACCGTTTGCTCCCTAAGAGGGTTGGGCTTACGATAAATCAGAAACACAAGTGTGAATCGCAAGAGGTCAATCTCCGTTCAAAATTTAGCTGACCAAATTCGATTGCTGTTCGTTTCTTCGACTTGTATTAAGTTTCGCGTCCTTAGCAACCAGTAATCAATTACCTTATGAAGGCACCCCAACTCTTCATTTCCTTGAGTTGAATGGGAAGCGTTCATTTGTTTCGAATAAACTTGATTGTGAAGTAGGTAACCAGTAGGCTATGGTTGGTAGTGGCTAACCCAAAGCTGTGTTCTTTGCAGACGAGTGATCTACAGAAAAATATTAAACCTTTGTGTAACAATTCGCAGCGTTTTCGGTTTTAATCACTTCGGGAATCAAATTTAATAAACGTAAGTACCAATTTTGAGAGCAAAATTACACTACAGTTTTCAATTTTCGATGAAACGAGAGATCAACGCGTGAGGAAAGTAGTGTGAAGGTGTCGCCAACTCGCAGGTAAAATTTGCTCAGTACCTACAGGTGGCTCGCGAGTGAAATCGGTCCTCCGTCGATTTGAATTCAGAGCGAAAGTGTCAGAAGATCCCAACCTGAGGCCGACAGTTATGAACGTGCTTTGAGTTCATATTTTTCCCCACAAGGCGTTGGGTTAGTTCGGATACGCCCTGGCATGCGACTCGATTTCATTGGACGATCCCGTAGGTCGGATCATACGGGAATGCTGATGAACCCTCGAATCCATCGTATCGCCGAATTATTGAAAATGTAACTGTAGATTATACCGGAAATTAACCTTTAAGGGGGTCTCAGACGGTCGCCGTTCGTTCCGGGTCAGTATTTCCCTAAATTGCAGGGACTCAAAATTTAAAAATTGAACCTAAATTTTAAATGTTTAAGGATTTTTGAAATTCATTATTGCATGGGTGTAGGGAATTGAAAAACTAAAAGATTGCCGCTGGAATCCTGGAGAAAACCCAAACTGAATAAACGTTTTTACCATTTTTCTCTGGCAATTATTGTACGATTTTGATGATTCCAGCGGCAATCTTTTAGTTATTCAATTCCCTAGGCAGTTGCACTAATGAATTTAGAAAATCCTTGAAAATTTAAAATTTAGCTACAACTTTCAAAGTTTGAGTTCCAACAATTTAGGGAAACACTGACCCAAAACGTACGGCGACCGACTAAGACCCTAAACGCTATTTATTTTTGACCTTAAAAACAATCTTTTGTCACATAAACCTACGTACTTGTCGGAAGACGAGAAAAATTTAGAACCTTCTAAAATTAAATAGTTTTAAAAATGCGGGAAAAGTTTCCCTTAATATTTATTGTAGTACACGCTTGTGCTTACCTTTGAGATGTCACTAAATAAATTTATATTCATTTAAATATTATTCTTTAAATAGGCAACAAATAAATATAATTTTTTGAGAAATTTTAGGCCAATTCCGAATATTTTTTATATTATACAGCTTCAAGATAACGTTGGTCTGCCCCCCCTTCAAATTTCAGCCATTTTGAATTTCTGGAGTCCCTAGCGTCTGAATGAGTTAAGTCTAATATGACCTAAGTACATTTTAATAAACTCTCAGATCCTAAGAAAATGCGAGTCGTTGGTTCAGTTACGTAGGGGCTCTGCTGGAGGTTTTCGCGTGACGCCACAAACTATCGATCTGCTTAATAATCGAATCTACCCGATGTTGAGTCCCGTTTTAAAGTGAATCTCGCGGTATCCTGGAAGCTAACTCAACTCCTCTCCGGACATGGGAAAAACCGGGCTTACCTCAAACGTTTCCAGATAGTGGATAACGACAGCTGTCAGTGCCAAATGTGGGTTTCCCAGACCTGGGATCACATTTTATTTGAATGCCCTAAGTACCTATGATGTCAACCGTGCGAGGCTGGAGCGGAAGACTATGCTGTCAGGAGGACGCTGGCCTACCCCATTTCAGGAGCTGCTGCGGGATTTTCGGGAGGATTTATTATGTTACCTGGAATCCATAGATTTTAGTGATTTGTGAAAATTGTTACGAGTGTTATTTTAATTTTGTTCTTGTACTTTTTGCTTATTGTTGACTAATTTTACTACTTATTTGTCATTTTATTCTTTTTATGATCTTGACATTACTTGTATGTACACCTGTAGTCAAATAGGAAGCAGGTGTGTTTGTGATTTGGAAGAATAAATATTTTAAAAAATCAAAAAAAATCGAATCTACCACTCTCTCTCGAATGACAGCCATTATTGACCACTTCAGACGCCTCATGAGGACTAAAACCCATGACCTTTGGAAGTAAACAAGATGGTTCGTGTGCGTCGAATGGCACTCTAGCTTTCAAATGAAGAGAGACTTACTGAAGTATCTAAGTAGTTCTTGTAATTTAATCGTGCATTTATATCAAATGAATATTGCTGATAAGTATAACTTGATGCAATAAATTATTTTGAGAGCAAAAAAATATATTGACCACTCCTCTCAGCAGTTCTACGCTTGGCTTTCAGTGTTTTCTTCAATGAGGAATTTCACCCTGTTGAAATTTCCTATTTTTGACCCCAAAATCGGATTCAGAACCTCGAAAAACCCCTTAGGCAAACTTTTAGCCCATACTTCCTAATTTATGAATAAACAAAACAGTGTAGGAAATATGAAGGTTTAAAAAAAAACTGGGAGGATGATGTTGTAATAAGTCAGTTCAGCGGCCCCACCCCTCAAGGCACATTTCCTCAATGTCAATCATCCACAGAGCAACCACATAGCCGAACACTGATGTCCGCCACCTACCAACAGAGACACCAAGCGCGTCACCATTGGGGCCCTCCCATCACCGATTCTCAAGATGGCCAACATTGGCCACCACCCAAGCCTAAGTCTACAGTCACGCGTCTTGAACCCAGCTCACGACTCATCCCCTCTCATTTTAACGAGACCTTTAGGAACTGAGAAGTTTCAGTGGTGATCCAGTGCGAACATTTCACTAAAAGTCGGAAGTGTCTACCTGCCAGTCAGTGTTCCATGCTGTTTTGAGTAGCCAAGGTGTAAAACATCAGGACACTGCCGCCTTCTCCATACCGCCGCAAGAACAATGGGGTATTGCAGTGGGTCGGAAATTCAGGTTTTTGACCTCAAATTTGGATTCAGCACCCTCGAAAACCTATATACTACAACTTTAAGCCCAATGATACTATAACATGTGGTAGAAAAATTAATTAAAGAGATCACACGTTTGAAAAAGGCGGGCCGCTATAAATGCACACACACTAGGCAAGGACTACGCCGCGCACGTGTGTGAGTAATATTTTGTAGTATCCAAGACGTCCACCAAGGGTTTCTGTGCATGAATACTTTTTTCAAAGACAGTTGGCTAGCTACGTCACGATTGGCTAGCTACGTCACACCATTCAAATTTTCAACTTTCCTTAGCTTCTCTGATTTTTTAAAAACATTTTCTCGACGAACAGACCCGATTACCGTTATTCCTGAGCCTTACTCTTTTGAAAAAAAAATAATAATAATAATGAAAAAAATTGACTGAAATACCCCATTCCTGGCATCCCCTACTACAATTAGTTCAGTTTTATTGCCTAATCCTAGTAAATTCAGCCTACCTCATCCCTAAAGGTAAATTCATCACGATTGGATTCTATTATCCTCTCAACACTCTTCAACATAAATACCCAAAAATAACAAAATTACAACGTCATCCTGGAATAGTTCATTTACGGCCGCTTGAAGCACTGAGATCGAGAAATCTATAGTCCCCAGATGCAACATTTCACAAAACCAGTAAAATTCGAAATCGAAAACTGAAGAAAAAAATAAAATAAAAAGCAAGATGGGGAAAATTAGGTTTCTTCTGTTTTTGTTTGATAACTTTCCTCTTAGATAACACGATTTCGTTGTACCAATGGGCAACACTGGGAGGAGACGGCGATCCGAACAGCCCAATCAGCGAATGTTCCGAGTAAAGTCCATCAATCGAACTTGATGAGACTACCGAGACATGTCTAGTTTGATCAATCAAAATATTCACATATCACGAGCAAAACTACTATTCATAAGTAGAGTAACATGGGAGATTTGGAATGATGTAGGCTACACAAAGAGAAGTTCGGTTTCTTAACAGGTTTTTTAATTGAGATAAAAGACTCAAATACTAGACAGATTAATCTATACACTTAAAAAAACATGAAATGGAGCTCTCCGAGGGATAACTCTGCATACTGTTCTGACTTATTAACTATTCCAGAATTCATGAACTGATAGGATCCACGATGCTAACAAGTCAGGTTGATGTTTACGTTGGGCCTATCTGATTGATCATAGGAATTGAAATTCAAATTTGTATCGTTAACAAATTCACAAACGCCCTAATTCAAATATAAAAGTGTAAAGGATCATTTTTGTCAACATACAACTTTAGTAAATTATTTACATTGAATTTCCATAATCAGTAATTCCCACAGTCAGACTTAAGACTACGTCACAGCACAACGAAAGACCACCACTTATTCGCGCACAATTCACACAATTTTTCTGATCAGCTGTAAACTTTTCAAATAGTCGTACCGAGCGTGGTTTGTTCAAAGCTATTCGCCTGCAATTCAGTAAAACAGCAACTAAGTTACAACAATAATGATTTTTTTAAACCATGTAATTCAGTAAAGCAGTGATCATGTTTCAACATTGAAATCCAAAATTTGGTTGAGCTTCAATCTTTCTTGGAAGCCACACTTCAAGGAAAAGTCCCAGGTTTCTAAATTCGCAATAACATCCGCTGTTCTTTCGAGAAAATTACCTTTAGCCTGAGCAACTTTACAAACAGAAAATAGAAGAAAGGACAGACCTGGGGGTGTATAGCACATTATGCAGCGTCGAAACTTGACCAGTATTCAGAAAATTAATATCATCAGACTCATCTTTATTTGCACATTCAACATTTTTAGATTTGGTAATGGGGTGTGCGCCTTGATTTTTTTTAGATTTTTAATCGAAAGCAGACCTCATTCTGAGAATTTTGACACCAGCCGTTCTCTTTTTGGATGAGTAGATCTTTTTCTATGATTTTTCAAAGTTTCGACCGTTTATGACGTCACGCGCCCCTCTCGCCTGGGCGGGACCCCCCAGCCCACTGTGACGTCATAATCGGTCGAAACTTTGAAAAATCATAGAAACGGATCTACTCACGCTAGAAGGTCGCAGTTGGTGTCAAAATTCTCAGAATGAGGTCTACCTTAGATTAAAAATAACAATAAACAGTTTTTCCTACCAAGGCGCACACCCCATTGTTTAATATTAGTCAGATGGTCCTTGGACGCTGTAAAATACTCTGTACAACCCACGTCGACAAAAGCTGTCTAAAATAACGCCCCATCGTTGAAGGGAATGCTTCGCAATGCCTCATGGTGCTTCCTCTCTGCTCAGATAGCTTAGACCTCTCACACTCCCAGTTCGTGGATGCCTTAGCACTGAGATATGGTGTTGAGATGAAAGGCCTGACATAGTGCGAAGGATGTGGGACACAAATGAATAAAGCACACGCCTAAACTGCAAGCATGGCGGACCTGTAATACATGGCCCTGACATGGTGTTGTGATCGGCGACCTCTTCGCATTTCTGTCCAATCGCTTCCTTAGCTCAGTGGTAACGAGCTCCGACTCAGAAGTGTAAATATAGTTTAGTCAGATGATAGGAGATCGATCCCCGGTCGAGGGAAGTTAATTTTTGATGATTCAACATCGTGGCGCAGTCGCACCGGACCTGGATGGTCTCCTCAGCATTTTTCAGAGAAACTTCTTCTTCTTCTCCTGGCGCTACAGCCCAGTGTGAGCCCTGGCCTCCCGAACAATTGTCCTCCATCGAACCCGGTCCTCTGCAGTCTCTCTCCAATCGGTCACCCTCATCGTCCTCAGATCATCTGTCACGTCTGTTAGCCACCTTCTTCTTGGTCTACCCCTCCTTCTCGTCCCAACCATTCGCTGATCCAGCACTTTTTTTGGAGCTCTGCAGTCGGGCATCCTTTGGACATGCCCAATCCACCTGAGTCGCTGAGCCTTGATGAACCGCACTATATTTTCACCCTCGATCAGAAGGTCGAGTTCTTCGTTGGTACGAATTTTCCATACTCCAGCTACGCACTTCGCGCCGAAGATGCGCCTTAAAATCCTCCTCTCAAACACCAACAGGCTGTTCTCGTCCTTAGCCGACATCGTCCAGGCCTCAGAACCATAAGTGACAATGGGTCGAATCAACGTCTTATACAATTTCAGTTTGGTCGTCCTGGACAACAACCTAGATCTGAAAATCCTAATCGCAGCGTAATATGCTCTCCCTCCTGCAACGATCCGCTTCTGAATTTCGTCACTAAGTTTGTTCTCTTTATTCAAGAGAGTGCCCAGGTACTTAAATTCCGTGACTGATTCAAACGTTGTACCGTTCAGGGAAACATCCTCCACATTGCGTTGTTCTCGAGCCGACAATTTCATGTACTTAGTTTTGGAAGAACTTACTTCTAACCCAAGTTCTCTGGTTTCCAGTTCTAACTGAGCAAAAAGTCCTTCCAAGGCACTTAGACTCCGGGATAGGATGGCTATATCGTCTGCATAACCACACAGTTGGGAGGATTTGTGGAATATTGTGCCACCAGGATCCACAGCATTTATAGCACTGTGTAGAGCAAGGTTGAACAACACTGCCGAAAGTCCATCCCCTTGCCTGACGCCTCTCTCCACGCTGAATGGCTGACTAACTCTACCGCTGACCAAAACCTTTGCTTCACAGTCCTTAAGTGTCATGCTCACTAGACTCAAGAGCTTTCGGGGGATCCCCAATCTCGATAGAGCCCGGATGAGTCCGTTTCTAGAAAGCCGATCGAAAGCCTGGACGTAATCTATAAACAGCATGTGGAGATCGATACCATACTCATGGAATTTTTCGAGGATTTGGCGGACGGTGAATATCTGGTCCATTGTGCTCCTATTTGGGCGAAAACCAGCTTGGTACTCGCCGAGTTTTCAGAGAAACAATAATTCATTAAGATTAGGTCATCAAAACAACTCCCTCCAAAGACACGAGTCGAGCCACCGCCTATTCGGACAAACGTTGAGGTCAGCAGAACCCCCGCCCCGTCAATAAGGAACAATAACAAAAAACTCCGAAGCCAGTCAAAAATAGCGCGTTCTCACTGGGTTGGAAAACGCCGGCCAAAGCTGCCCCTCACCTCCCTGACTAGGTAACGGAGTACCTGAGATTTCCTAATGGGAGGGGGGGGGGGGGAGATGTTGTGATCAGCGACCTCTTCGCATTTCTGTCTATTCGCTTCCTTAGCTCAGTGGTAACGAGCTCCGACTCAGAAGTGTAAATATAGTTTAGTCGGACGATAGGAGATCGATCACTGGTCGAGGGAAGTTAATTTTTGATGATTCAACATTGTGGCGCAGTCATACTGGACATGAATTGTCTCCTTAGCATTTCTCAGAGAAACATTAATTCATTAAAACATTGGGTCATCAAAACAACTTCCTCCCAAGACACGAGTCGAGCCACCGCCTATTCGGACAAACGTTGAGGTCAGCAGAACCCCCGCCCCGTCAATAAGGAACAATAACAAAAAACTCCGAAGCCAGTCAAAAATAGGGCGTTCTCACTGGGTTGGAAAACGCTGGCCAAAGCTGCCCCTCACCTCCCTGACTAGGTAACGGAGTACCTGAGATTTCCTAATGGGGGGGGGAGATGTTGTGATCAGCGACCTCTTCGCATTTCTGTCCATTCGCTTCCTTAGCTCAGTGCTAACGAGCTCCGACTCAGAAGTGTAAATATAGTTTAGTCGGACGATAGGAGATCGATCCCTGGTCGAGGGAAGTTAATTTTTGATGATTCAACAATGGTACCTTGTTGCAGGAATGGCAAACCTAGCGTGGAGAGAAGTGGGGGTTGAACCCGCTCTGAAGGAAAATGCTGATGGATCCCAAGCGCTGATTGCTGATATCAGAGTCCACATCCTTTGGGACAAGAGGATGGCATTCTTGGATAATGGCATTGTTAATGCCGACACCCCCTCTAACCAGTCTCAAGGTTGGACTGCAACAGCCAACCAGGCAGCCCAGTAAATACAATCAAGCTACTGAATTTTAGAGCTCCATTTACCCCATCAGCGTGCTCTTGTGAAGGGATATTGCAAGCAGAATTCTTAGCCTTCCAGAAGTGGATCGTAAGTGTACTCGCCCATAAATGGAGTAAACCAAGATCTGCCAGAGCTGGCTGGGTTAGAACGAAACTTCAATTACCAATCATTCGTCCAGTCTCCGACGTCTTCGAGGCACGAGGAAGAGCATCAGATGCCTCGGAATGGGCTTAGAAATTAGAGAAGAGGCCGCCTTGGTTGCTCAGAAATATTCATTAAAACATTGGGTCATCAAAACAACTTCCTCCCAAGACACGAGTCGAGCCACCACCTATTCGGACAAACGTTGAGGTCAGCAGATCCCCTGCCCCGTCAATAAGGAACAATAACAAAAAACTCCGAAGCCAGTCAAAAATAGCGCGTTCTCACTGGGTTGGAAAACGCCGGCCAAAGCTGCCCCTCACCTCCCTGACTAGGTAACGGAGTACCTGAGATTTCCTAATGAGGGGGGGGGGGGGGGAGATGTTGTGATCAGCGACCTCTTCGCATTTCTGTCCATTCGCTTCCTTAGCTCAGTGCTAACGAGCTCCGACTCAGAAGTGTAAATATAGTTTAGTCGGACGATAGGAGATTGATCCCCGGTCGAGGGAAGTTAATTTTTGATGATTCAACAATGGTACCTTGTTGCAGGAATGGCAAACCTAGCGTGGAGAGAAGTGGGGGTTGAACCCGCTCTGAAGGAAAATGCTGATGGATCCCAAGCACTGATTGCTGATATCAGAGTCCACTGCCTTTGGGACAAGAGGATGGCATTTTTGGATAATGGCATTGTTAATGCCGATGCCCCCTCTAACCAGTCTCAAGGCTGGACTGCAACAGCCAACCAGGCAGCCCAGTAAATACAATCAAGCTACTGAATTTTAGAGCTTCATTTACCCCATTAGCGTGCTCTTGTGAAGGGATATTGCAAGCAGAATTCTTAGCCTTCCAGAAGTGGATCGTAAATGTACTCTCCCATAAATGGAGTAAACCAGATCTGCCAGAGCTGGCTGGGTTAGAATGAAACTTCAATGAGGAATTTCACCGAATTCTGTTTGCATTTTTCCTGAATAGCTAATGGTGTGGGATAGATGAAAATCGGGCTGATTTCGGAAAATAAGTCTCCTGTTATTTTTGGGAGACAATCAAAATTTTTGATTTCAAAACTAACCGGGAAAACGGACGTGAAGCGGGAACGCTCGCTGATTGGGCTGTTCGGATCGCCATCTCCTCCCAGTGTTGCCCATTGGGACGACGAAATCGTGTTTTCTAAGAGAAAAGTTATCAAACAAAAACAGGGGAAACCTAATTTTCCCCATCTTGCTTTTTCCATTTTTTTTCTTCAGTTTTTCGATTTCGAACTTTACTGTTTCGTGAAATTTTGCATCTGGGGACTATAGATTTCTCGATCTCAGCGCTTCAAGCGGCCGTAAATGAACTATTCCAGGATGACGTCATCCATCCGGTTTTTTAAACGTTCATATTTTCTACTCTGTTTTGTTTATTCGTGAATTAGGAAGTTCGGGCTGAAAGTTTGCCTTAGGAGGTTTTTCGAGGTGCTGAATCCGATTTTGGGGTCAAAAATAGGAAATTCCGACATGGTGAAATTCCTGATTACCAATCTTTTGTCCAGTCTCCGACGTCTTCGAGGCACGAGGAAGAGCATCAGATACCTAGGAATGGGCTTAGAAATTGGAGAAGAGGCCGCCTTGGTTGCTCAGAAATATTGAACCGAAATGAAATATAGAAGTATCGACGTGGATCACCCATATAAAACAAATGTAATAGAAGAACAAGAAGAACTCTCAACACCCCTATTGCGCTTATTCAAAATAATAACAAAGTTTATCTTTTGTAAAAAAAAGTCTTACCTTCTGTTAACTTGAAAGTTGTACCAGTGTTCGTGCGTTCACTCACAAAATTTAGGGTTGCGACGTGTTTTTCTTCCTCGCTGCCCATCGACACCCAAACTTCCTCAGTATCAAAAACATCCAACGGACTAATAATAGCGAAGACCGATAATTTATGCGCTTTAAACTCTAGCGCCAGTTTCTTAGCTTGCCCAAGAGGCATTTTAAACAACTTGGGCTTATCAGTAGTTGATGCCATCGTTCTAACTGGGTTTGACGCACATTTCTTAGGAGACAAAAGTTTAAGCGCAGGCTTCGTATTCGGAGGTTTGGATGTACAGGGTAATGGACAATTTGCAATGACGTGATCAATTTTTCCACAATTGAAACACGCCTTATTCACCTTATAACATTGGTCTCTTGAGTGACCTCTGCGTTTGCAATACACACAGTATGATTTTTTAACTGCGCTCTTTGAGGAGGTTGATATTTTCCTTTGAGAGCTAGTGGGTTTTTTAGGGATTGAACCAACTTCTCTTCCTCTTCCCCCTCTCCCACCACAACGACCTCTGGTGGAACCAACTCCATTTCCGAACATGCTAGATGCAAAACCACCTGACGATTGTTGTTCGGAACGAAGCTGCTCTTCAATGAGCATATGACGCATCTCTCCCATGGTATATTCACAATCATGGAGCTCTGCTTTGTAGTGAGTGACAGTCCCGTCGATTGCTAATTCGAAAATCGTTTTTACTAAGACAGGGGTAAGCAAGTCGGGACAGAATTGGGTTAGCTTATTCTTAAGTTCGTAAAATCTTTCCAAAAATTCATCCTCCTTCTCCAACTGTGGGTGGAAGCGGATGGATTTGAATTCTTTCAGCCAACTTCTCAGTTGAATGGATGATGAAAGATCGCATGTGCCCTGAACCTTGTCCATTACGCCTTTAGGATAACGCAGATCCTGGAGTTCGGGGTCCATGTTCTCAATCATGTTCCAGTCCATTTCTCTATTGAGCGATATGTCCGCAGCAAGGTCTAGTCCGCTGTAGCTCATAATCAGTTCTGTTCTTCCGACCCAATTGCCTGCAATATATCAAACATTATTAGAACCGTACTACCGTCTGATGCATTAAGCAAAACTCATTTCAACAAACCACAGAAAACAAAAAGCAACACTTCAAAAGGGTCTTTGTAAGCAGAAAATTGCGACGACTCATCATCGTTTCCTAGTTTGTATCGTACGTTGTATTCATCTATACTGTTGCCGACATTTTCAAGGTTAATTACATCATATTCAGGACATGAATAGATATTCAAAAGAACCACAAATATAGTGTTCATATAGGTTCCTTATTCAAACAAGAATGAAACAGCAATATGTGCCATTGCTTTAATAAAATGGTTGTAATCTCTCTTCCAAGGTTGCGGAAGCATTACTTTCACTGTTCAAGGTTGAAAAAAAAAGTTCTTCAAAATCAAAATGTCCACTCCCGTTTCACTTTTTAGGCCTTCCTGGACAATTTTGGTTTTGTGTCTGTCTGTCTGTGTGTCTGTCCGCTATTAAATCCTTGTGATGGGCAAAACTGTACGAATTTATTGTCCGATTTTGATGAAATTTTCAGGGTTTGTGCGGCTTGCCGTGTAGATGGTCCCCTATGAAAATCATCGCCCCCCAAACTGTAGTAACCACTGTACATGCGCAAACGTGAATTCCTTGTAACAGCAATCATTTCTACATTTTTCATCCGAATTCGATGAAATTTTCAGGAAACGAGTGAGTTTGCGAGTAAATGGTAAATCTGACGTGCGTTTTTCCCTTCATACGAACAAAACAGTCTGTTTTCCATTGAGTTTCCAATTTTCTCTGATTTTTTTTCTCAGTTGAAAAGTAGTTGAAAAATTATTTCGCTTTCTTTAAAAACACAGAATAGAAGTAGATTATTATTCAAGAACTTTTATTTGGTCGATCGAAAGACAACGATTATCAAAAGATCAAGAGATCGATCAATTGCTTTTATCCGTGTGACGTCATACAGAATGGATGTATCGATTCTTCGACTAATCGAACGGTTATTCGAATCTCGCTGAAAGGCGGCCATGTTGACTCCGTTGTGAACAAAGATTGTATGGACGGTTTCTCATTAAGCCAATTTATGCGGTTATTAGTTGCTCTTCTCGTCCCGGAAGCGGTATTCAATTTTTTGGTTTGCCAAAAGTGATTAGAAACAGTGTGAAAAGACAAGAGAACTTTCTGAAAAAATAAGAATATCAGCCTTTTGGCGTCGCTGATTCCCAGCGTTCCTGACAACCATGTTCGATGAACTGACTGAATTCCCATCGTTGTAAACAAAGATTTTAACATGTTTAATGTTTTAGGGCTGGGGGTCGTTCTGTGAATTCCGACACGCAAATCTGCAACGAATTTTTTTCTTAGTTACCACGGACCGATTTCTTAGTTACCACGTTATATCGGCTCCATTTGGGGTCTAGTTGTACCAAGATGGTCACTGATCAGCTGAGTGAGCTCCAAGGCCATTTTCTCTCCTGTTGAACGCAGGAAGCTGAAATTTGAGAAGCAGGGTCAATGGAGAATGCTGAAGGCGCCTGAGTGGTCACTGATCAGCTGAGTGATCGGCAATCTAATTTCTCCCTTGCGAGGGAAAAACATTAAACATGATTTAATGTTTTTCCCTCGCAAGGGAGAAATTGAATTTAGGAAGCGTTTAAAAATTTTTGTACGGTGTTTGAATAAACCTCTTTTTTTCATTAGGCATGCCGATTTGTGCGGTGTTTGGCTGCTCTTCCCGTCAAGGGAGCAGTATTTCGTTATTTGGTTTGCCAAAAGTCATTAAAAGCCAGTGCGAGAAGACAAGAGACCTATCAGAAAAAAGAAGAGCAAGGTGGCTCGCTCGAATCAATCGCAATTTGAGAGGGCGACAACTAAACTCCAAACAAATACTAGTTTGTTCTCGGCATTTCATCACCGGTAAGAATAAAAATACATCACATTTTAATGTGCTTACGTTACTTCAGTCATCAGTAGTTAGGTAGTAATAATAGAATACCTACCCTCATTGGACGGGCTTCACAAAATGTTTTTGTTTGTGTCCAAGTGTTTTGATTTGTACAAAGTTCCCAGGAAGATAATTTCGAACCAATTTGCATGATTGTTTTGAAGTTCAATTAGTAAATGATCGATGTTAATATGCACTTCATCTCCTGAATTTAAAAATTCATGTGCTCATTCAATTTTTAATTGAAAGTAGAGCCCTCACTGAGAGTTTTGGTATCAACTGGATTCTTCTATGATGAGTAGATCTTTTCCCATGATTTTTCAAAGTTTCATAACAATTTTGACTTAGCAATGGGCAGGGGATGCTATCATAACATTATTTTCATCAAACGACCGTTGTTGAATCTACTACCTGCCCAAAACATGGCATACATCGTTATTATTTCAATTAACTTGATAATGATTGGATAACATTTTAATTACTTACCTTTCCAAACACCACCACCTTGTCACCTGGGAGTACCTTGCATGAGATGGACTTCACATGCCCTGAATTAACGAAGTTGTGCGGATCCAGAGATTTGCAGCACTTCAGTTGCTTCAGGGATATGAAATCCGTCTTCAATACAAGATACTCCACGAGATCTTCACGAGTTATGTCAGGAAAATCGTCGTCACACTCAACAACACTCTGCTCAAAGGGGTCTAAACCACCGCAGAGACGTATCTTATATTCATACCTTCTCAGGTCGTCACCTGAGAGTGAACACACATACTGAGTATGGAATTTCTGTTCAGACATCTAACCCACAAGGGAGACATAATAATAACGATTACATAATTGCTTTCAAAGAATATTATCACCATCGTTCTGTTTACATACCAAGAAACTTGGTATGCTAACAGAATAACCTTGCTGGATAGGAGCGCAAATGGCGCCCCTTCACAACCAGCTGATCGGGTCAGAGAAGGTTATGTTGAGAAGGTTATGTTTGATATCAAAAATAATCGATTATTGAGTCTCGAGGATAGAACGAATACCATGATTGATGATCGATACGACAGAAATTCGATTCCTGATAATTCGAATCACAATCGATACTATGAAAATCCGATCTTCGATTAATTGGACTCACAATTGATAGTCGATATCACATTTTTTTAAATTTTTGATGAATCAAAAACACGGACATTGAACGTTACAAAAATTAGTTATTCAAATGTTCATACAAATCTGATTTTGATTAACACAGCGAATCGATTCCAACTGAAAACAGTTCCAAAATTAAATTTTTATCAAATTAAAGATTTTATCAAATTTTGATAAGTATGGCTTTGCTGGTAAGTAACACTTTCTCCTCCTTGGACATTTTCTTCCTCTGCGCCACATGATAACGTGATTCAAGCAATTAACAGACCAATAATTGGTTAAAAAGGAATTATTCCTTTTTAGAACATTTAGGTCGAAACAATAGACTATTGGTCTGAAAACTCAAAGGGCAAAAGAACTTAGGTACCATCATTATGGAAATGATGGTCCATTTTGGTTTATTATTTTCAATTACGAATCTTTGGAATCGACCAAGAAATTTTTTTTAATCCTCCTCCTCAAAATTTATTGGTTTACGTTTCAGAGTACGCAGAATAAGAATTTTTCCGTCCACCATACGCGGCACTTTCCTTATTTACCAAGGAGCAATTTTGATTAAATTTGGTGTATGGGCTCCATTGGGGTCTAGTTGTGCCCCGAAGCTTTTGGTTGATGTCAGTCACTTCTAAGGGTTGACAAATAAGGGCTGATATTTTCAAAACGTCCTAGCTCAAGATCTTCAACATAGAAGTACCTATTGTTTTTTCACCAATTTAAGATAGCATAGAATTTTTAGAATCGAATGAGACCATCCAGAGCTCTGTAGGACCAACCGGGATTGTAGACTGAAACCAAATCCTGACCAACTGTTGTAGACCAAGCCCAACCCCCGACAAATGCGAACCTCGGAAGGCTTTCAACAAGCTGTGCTGAGCAAAGTGAAATGAGCGTAAATAAGAGTATACAGTTTTATGCTCCTATTCATTAAATATATTAAAAGAATTGATGAACAGTCAAGAGGTCTTACACATAAGTCAAGATAATATAACATAAATATTGCACAATTGAAAAGTGGACGTCAATACAGTAAGGGCCGGTTTCACCAACAATCCATTAACTCCGTTCGACGAAAACTGCGTTTAAAGTAAACTGAGATTGATCTCCAGTCAAAATTTGTTTCGGTTTCACCAAGTTGAACGGGTTCTCAGGAACGGCGTTTTCGTTGACCTCTGGTAAACTTCTTCTTCGCCATCGAAGCATCGAAAATCGTCGTACAACTCTGATCTGGAAGGCAGCGAATTGGTGATACGAGAGATAACGACATTGTTTTGTGACAGTTTTCCCGCAGAATCACTTTTTCGATAGTTATGACTTCATTCAATCCGCGATATTTCATCAATACGTCAACTATCCTCTTTCAGCGCTATAATTTGTGTTGTTCATTATGATTGTTGGAGTTCAGATTTTCGATTGGACGTCTACCTACTTCATCAACGTGAGTACCTTTACCTACTTTTATCCCTGGTGATTCCCTCTTCCAGGCTCTCCGGGTTTTTCTACAAATGTGCCTTACTGCATGACTCCTAAACCATATAGGTAGGAGCCTATAGGAACCTACCTACTCACCGTTACTTTCAACTACTCTGAGCTAGTAGACATAGCTAACTGCTTTTTAATGTGCGGATGCAAATTTTTGTTTCAGATTTCGGATAACAGGCTACGAACTGTGTGTCAATGATGTCTTTTCTGAACAAATAAGGTGAATTTCATTCTTCATGTCAAGAAAACCCATTATCACTTCACCATTCATGAAATACTACTACGATCGGTACTTGTGTCAAATTCTATGTACGCATTTTATAAGAATGAATGAATTAGAATTATTGTATTCAATAAAACGTGATACGTATGAATTGATTTGTTCATCTGCTTACACATTTCTCCAAGTCAATCTTATGTTGCAACAAATCTGTTCTTTTTTCTCCTACCTAGGTACCTATGCTGATTATGGTGCAAACAAAAAAAAATCCGTAGGTAAGTAAATAATAAGAAAAGAATTTTCGGCATAATTGTTTGAGATAATGCGTAATCAAATAATAAGAATAATGATTCAATCAAACAACTATACAAGAATATAAACGACGTAAGTAAGCAATCTTCAGTAAACACCTAACGAGAAAAAAAGAAATATGAAGGGGGGATCTTGCGAAAAAATATGTATTCACCAGATACCATATAGGTATGTAACAATTTTATTTTCATTATGATTAACATCAGCAAAACCAACTACTCACAATAGGTACGTAAAATGCACACAGCAACTGGGAAACGGAAATATCGGAGATGGTAACGAAACTTGTAGGCTGAAATAGCGACGTCCTTCGATGGATTTTTTTGGGACCGCGATTAATGAAATGGTTCACAATTTCGTTGTCCTTTCTCACTCCCGTATGATACCTACGAGAAGGTGCGCACAAAAGCTCGTGACATGATAAAAACTCCAGCAAAACACGGACGAAAAACAGCTCGACGGAATAGGAAAAATAACAATGGCGTCCACGTCCATCGCTTTAAACGAAGATCAAACCGATTAACCAGCCAAAATTGAGCGATCAGCGCCAAACGCCGGATGAACCGAGGAAGGCGTTGATCGCCTCTGGTGAAACCCATTTTCTCGGTACAGTAGTTGAATCGGCCCTCGAACTCCGATCAAAATGTTGGTGAAACCGGCCCTAAGTCACCGAAAATCAATAGGTACGTCTAATCTACGGTTGAACTGTAGTGGGAAACCCGGGAAAAAAGGCCAAAACTTGAAAAAATAATGAAAATTCATTGCATATGTCCACCAATAAATCGAAACACAACTCATACGTGGCACCCTCCTCATCTTTTAACACAAAACACCAGCGGTTTGTAATGACCGTTGAAGTAACCGTGGATCTCAAATATGAGGAATGTCACCATGTCGGAATTTCCTATTTTTGACCCCAAAATCGGATTCAGCACCTCGAAAAACACCCTATGACAAACTTTCAGCCCGTACTTCCTTATTTACGAATAAACAAAACAGTGTAGAAAATATGAAAGTTTAAAAAAACCAGGAGGATGACGTCAACTGGGAATAGTTCATGTACGGCCGCTTGAAGCGCTGAGATCGTGACATCAGTGAAGCTGTTCAATAACTTGCCCACAAATTACAAAAATCTACCAGAGGGAACATTTCGACGCGTCCTGAAGAAATTTCTGAAGGAGAATCCATTTTATAATTTGCAAGAATTTTACGAGCATAACTGGCAATAAGTGATGGTCTCATAAATGAACCATCCTTTTGTATTATACATATTATTTTACTTGATTAAGTTATATTTAACATAGCTTTTAGTAAGGGAAGAAAATCACAATCCCAGACAGATTGCTTGTAATAAATTATTATTTATTATCAACATTGTATTTATATTTATATTTTTATTATATTGTTACATCGTTATTTATATTAATATTATTGTAGAAAGTTTTTCAAGTTTTAAGCAGCAGAGGAATATACCTAATACTCTTGCTTGCAAAGATTTTAATTATTTCATGTATAGTTATCAACCTGTGATCTTAAACCGACTGTGATTTTTTCGTTTTGTTTAATGCTTCGACTGTGATATTAGGAATTGCCTGTGAGTGTGTATGTATGTATATGTGTGTGTGTGATTGGTGTTGCGTGTTTTCGGGCTGTGGCCCGGGGTTCTTGGCCGGTCTGGGGGCGGCCCCCCTTGGCGCTTGGAGTAGGTGGTCTACCTCTATGGTGGACCACGCTGTTCGTAAGGGCTGCCTCTCCAGAAATGGATTGGCAGCCCCGGAAGCCGCCGTGGTGGGTGGATCCAGGCCGGTCGGGACGCCCCGGCCGGTGCGATGGCGCTCCACACACACCTTGTTCCTGGAAATCCAAATCACGGGAGTTACTATATATTTAAGTTCCTATTTAATTTGATTTTTTCACAGTGTTTGACCCGTTTCTCTTTGTTCGTAAATTTAGTTTTAGTATTGTATCCATATGTGCTGTATTCTTGCTTAATTATTGTTTGTTTGTAGAGATTGATTTTGACGTACCCATACCTTATGTAAAGGTGAAGGAATAAAGGATAATTTGAATTTGAATCGTGAAATCTCACTTCATATTGTCCTCGGAGGCAACATTTCACAAAACCAGTAAAGATCGAAATCGAAGAACTGAAGAAATAAATAGAAGAAGCAAGATGGAGAAAATTAGGTTTCCCCTGTTTTTGTTTCATAACTTTCCTCTAAGATAACACAATTTCGTCGTTTCATCGGGCAAGAAGAGGAGGAGATCCGAAAACAGCCAATCAGCGAGCGTTTCAGCTTGACGTTGAAGAGGTCCGTTTTCCCTGTTATTTTTTGAAATCATAAATTTTGAATGTCTCCCAAAAATAACAGGAGGCATATTTTCCAAAATCAACCCGATTTTCATCTATCCCACACCATTAACTATTCAGGAAAAATGCAAACAAAATTTGGTGAAATTCCTCATTGTAGAAAAAAAAACTGAAATGTACGTTCACAACCACAAACTCCTCCTCATTGATAGTGCGGTGGGCTCAGTTTACACATCGGATTAACTCCTCGGACTCTGCACCTAGGACTCTGGGCTCAGTCTACATCCGAACGACCAACCGTTCGCTCCCTATGAGAACGTAAGGGTTGCACTTGCGATAAATCAGAAACACGAGTGTAAATCGCAATAGAGGCCTAATCTCCGTTCAAATTTTAGCTGACCAAAATGCGATGGCTGCTCGTTTCTTAGGGCCCTTTTCACCAACAATCCATTAACTCCGTTCGACAAAAACTTCGTTTAAAGTAAACTGAGATTGATCTCCAGTCAAAATTTGTTTCGGTTTCACCAAGTTGAACGAGTTCTCAGGAATGGCGTTTTCGTTGA
Source organism: Apolygus lucorum (assembly GCA_009739505.2). Lineage (NCBI taxonomy): Eukaryota > Metazoa > Arthropoda > Insecta > Hemiptera > Miridae > Apolygus > Apolygus lucorum. Next base: position 41,651,707 of record CM019170.2, on the reverse strand, counting down.
TCTCTGGTGAACTTCTTCTTCACCATCGAATCATCGAAAGTCAGTCGTAAAACGCTGATCTGGAAGGCAGTGAATTGGTGATACGGGAGATAACGAAATTGTTTTGTGACAGTTTTCCCGCAGAATCGCTTTTTCGTTAGTTTTGACTTCATTCAATCCGTGATATTTCATCAATCCGTCAACTATCCTCTTTCAGCGCTATAATTTGTGTTCTTCATAAGTTCATTATGATTGTTGGTGTTCAGATTTTCGATTGGACGTCTACCTACTTCATCAACGTGAGTACCTTTACCTACTTTTATCTGGTGATTCCCTCTTCCAGGCTCTCCGGGTTTTACTACAAATGTGCCTTTCTGCATGGCTCCTAAACCATATAGGTACCTACTCGCCGGTACTTTCAACTACTCTGAGCTAGTAGACATAGCTAACTGCCTAGCAATGTGCGGATGCAAATTTATGTTTCAGATTCCAGATAACAGGCTACGAACTGTGTGTCAATGACGTCTTTTCTGAACAAATAATGAGGAATGAGGAATAAAATAATGAGAATGAGGAAGAAAATAATGAGGAATAACGGTGAATGAGGAATTTCACCGAATTCTATTTGCATTTTTCCTGAATAGTTAATGGTTTGGGATAGATGAAAATCGGGCTGATTTCGGAAAATAAGTCTCCTGTTATTTTTGGGAGACAATCCAAATTTTTGATTTCAAAACTAATAGGGAAAACGGACGTGAAGCGGGAACGCTCGCTGATTGGGCTGTTCAGATCGCCGTCTCCTCCCAAAGTTACCCATTGGGACGACCAAATCGTGTTTTCTAAGAGAAAAGTTATCAAACAAAAACAGGGGAAACCTAATTTTCCCCATCTTGCTTTTTCTATTTTTTCCTTCAGTTTTCGATTTTGAACTGTTTCGTGAAATTTTGCATCTGGGGACTATAGATTTCTCGATCTCAGCGCTTCAAGCGGCCATAAATGAACTATTCCAGGATGACGTCATTTTCCCGGTTTTTTTAAACATTCGTATTTTCTACACTGCTTTGTTTATTCGTAAATTAGGAAGTTCGGGCTGAAAGTTTGCCTTAGGAGGTTTTTCGAGGTGCTTAACCCTCCAGTGGTAGACCCCGGAGCGCGGCGCTCCCTCGATCCATTTTTTGAACACTGTCGTTCACAGAGGCTATCTTGAAGGCTGTGTTTCATAGTTCCCTCCTAGAAAACCCCTCCACGCACGACCGTACACTCCTCTCTGTCTGTATATATCGAGTTCTCGCTCTAAACCATGAAAGTATCAGATCGCTCCGACGTCTGAGCGCTCTTCTGACCACAAGAAATGTCTGTAGAGGCTTGAGGAAGATTCTGACGAAGAGGCAAAACGTGCATATGACTCAAACGGCATTGATTAGTCAAATTTTGATCGCTCAGTTATTTGTATTTCAAAGTTTAGCAAAACCTATTTTTACTATCGCGTATTTCTGAGTTTAATAAAAAACAGTTTTTACCAATATGTTTTTCATTTAACACCTTTAGATACACCAGCAGATGAGTTGAGTATCACATTCAGACTGAAAACTATTAAAAAATATGATAAATGTTGATTTATTTGGGAGGAAGTACCGAAAGAGCGCCACGCTCCTGGGTCTACCAGTTGAAGGGTGAGAAGAGGTCTACCACTGGAGGGTTAATCCGATTTTGGGGTCAAAAATAGGAAATTCCAACATGGTGAAATTCCTCATTTCATTCTTCTTGTCAAGAAAACCCAGTATCACTTCATCATTCATGAAATACTACTACGATCGGTACTTGTGTAACATTTTATGTACGCATTTTATAAGAATGAATGAATTAAAATGATAATTGTTGTCAATAAAACGTGATACGTATGAATTGTTTTGTTCATCTGCCTACACATTTCTCCAAGTCTTATGTTGCAACAACTCGGTACTTAGGTATTTCTCCTACCTATGCTGATTATGGTGCAAAGAAAAACGATTCTGATAGTTATTTTGATGGCACACCGTCGGAAAGAGGGTTAAATGAGTTGCCGCCTCCAGTTTCGCCGCCCCCCGGCCCGCCACCACCCAGTTTTGACTTCATTTCTAGGTGCCAACCGAGGAACTGAGTAAGTGTACGAAGTTTGGTTAATTTCGACCCATTATTTCAATGAAAAATCGGCCGTCGCTAGCATGACTGAGGTCAATTTCACTGCTGTCGATATCGTGCTGAGTTGAAACTTGATGAGGCAACTGAGACATTTCTAGTTTGGTAAATCATAATATCCATGACTCACATGCAGAACTATTATTCATAAATCAGAACTCACCTTAATAGGATGTACGAAGCAATACAAGGAATGACGTTGAAGATAAACAGGCAGGTTCGGTTCTCCCAACAAACGATTGTTTCAAACTGAGATAGACCAAAGAGACCTATACCAAACAGATTATAAAGGTATCACTTAAGCAAATATGAAATAGTTCTCTGAAGGAGCATAGACTAGTTTGCAGAGGTTTGATTCTCTAGAACATCGGAGTAGCTCTATGGAAGAGCAGCAGAAGGGGAGTGAAGCATCAGCAGCGCCCCACAGTGAAGAACCGAATAACTTGTCCCCTAGTAACTGACTAGACTTGACGTTCAAGGGAACAAATTTCACACGGCTTCGGCTATCGGCGAACAAGGCCGAACCCAGCCGAGTGTCAGTCAACAATAACATTACTACAAATTATTCTGAAACTTGTATAAATCTCACATATCGTCAGGATTCTTATAGTGTTTGGTGAATAAATACAAAATGATTCTATTCTTATCAGATTTGTAAAGTACACCATAATAAGTCATAAATAGAATATATTCGATCATTCAGCAATCACCATGGCACATGGAAGTATCTATTACCATGGGCTTGTTTGTAACACTCATGGACTATGGAGTTATAATGCATAGATGGATTCGTAGAATCCATATTTCAGCATCATGGAACCTAAAAATAACTCAGTACAAAGTTACAACGTACAACAGTGCCGTTATTATGGTATTGCCTGGTAATGGTATTCACAGAACGTAATATAGTTGACTCAAAAACATGAAAAGATGCTCTCAGTCGGTCGCCATAAACCAGCTCTCAAACTCAAAATTGTACCAAAATTTAAAATTTGTAAAGGATTTTCGGAATTTATTAGTGCATCTATCTAGGGAATTGAAAAACTACAAAATTGCCGCTGGAATCATCAAAATCAAACAATAATTGCCAAAGAAAAAAAGGATATTAGGATTTATTCACACAACTTCGGCACAACTTTGAAATTTTGAACGCCGATTCTTAAGAGATTAGACTAACTCAGAATGAGAATGGAATGTCGACCAACCCCTTTAATAGGTAGGTACACACTCCTAGACCCTAAAACCCTCTGAATAACTTTTTTTAAACAGTTTTCCGAGTTAAAACGATAAATTAAATTAGGTAGGTACCAGTCAAACAGTTCCTGTAAAATAATCTCGAAAATTCAGATCTCACGAAAATCACAAATGTCACTGGGAACCGGGCAAACACAACTGTTAAGAACGGTCAGTCGCTGTTCGTTCCTCGTTCCGGGTTAGTATTTCACGAAATCGAAGGCGCAAACCCCTAATAAGTTGTACCTAAATTTGAAATTTTGAAGGATTTTAGAAATTTATAAGTTCGTGGCTCTAGGGAATTGAAAAACTGAAATATTGCCGCTGGAATCATCAAAACCGAACAATAATTGCCAGATAAAAATGGGGAAAACATGGAAAACCCCATTTATTCCGTAGTTTTTCCCATTTTTCTTTGGCAATTATTGTTCGATTTTAATGATTCCGGCGGCAATATTTCAGATTTTTAATTCCCTAGGGCCGTGCACTAATGAATTTCTAAAATCCTTTAAAATTTCAAATTTAGGTACAACTTTTTACGCTTTTGCGCCTCCAATTTGGCTAAATACTAATAACGAACGGCGACTGACTGAGACCCCCTTAACTTGGGGTGATCTCCAGCGGATTTTTCTGGTACCTCTGTGTTTCTAGGATCCTAGGCTTCCACTGGGATTCGATTCATTGACATGGAGAAATTTTCCGTCTCGTTAGGGGTTTTCAAACTTCATATATACCAATGAGTTCGGTAGTGAAAGCTTTGAGGATCTTAAAAATGAAAAAAACCGGAAAAAATACCGTAAATTTAACCCTACCTACTGGTTTAAGACGACAAGAATAAATGTTTGTACTAGGTAGGTAGGTACCTATAAAATTTAATAATGTACTTAGTCCACATTGAATTGTTAGGTAATCAAAACATTCAAAAATCAAAATGACAATCAGTGTACAAACAAAAATCGCAATAAATTCGTTTTTTTTTATTTTTTTAAATTGAGCTTTTTTGGCATTCAAGTGTCAGAATAGTACCTGGGCGCCAAACACCGAGTATTAGCGTACATTTTTGTTTATCCTTTTTTGAAATTTGAAGTCCATATGATTCAAAATGAAAATCTTCTACCTCGTTTTTTACAGTTTTAGTCCGAGTAAAATTTTACAAAGTTAATGTCAGATTTCAATTAGATGTTTGGTATTAGGCAGTATTTAAAATGATTCCCTTTGAATTTCATTGCTCCCGGATTGATAGCAGCCATTGAAGAAACGTATGAATCTTATTATACTATTTAATTTCAATACAGAATGTCAGACCACCTGTAAACATTTATATCCAATTCCTAATAATTGGTATGTTGGTATTGATGATTTTATTTTTAAGAATTTATCTACCGAATCATGATACGATGAAGCTATGCGCCACACCCACTTGGAATTTTTTTTATGTTTTTGTTCTTTAAATTTTTTATTTTTAATCAAAATTGTACCAACCTGGGCGGACAGGAAGGTGAGTGAGGGGATACTGTCGTTAAAGTGAGGATCGTCCATTGACTCTTCAGAATCAAAAGAATCCGAAATATTTGTAGAAAGTGAAGGCCCCATTAGGGCGACATCTCACTGTTCGTGAGAGTATGAAAGGGTACCGAAGGACAACGAAGGCAAAGTAGAAGTAAAGCACGTCCACTTGACCTGATTTCTATTTTAGTTAAAAATAACTTGGACCCTCAACCTCGTGTACCTAACTTTTTTCTAATACATAAAAACCCTTTTTTCATCGTGAGGTATTGATGAAGTTCTGTGTAATCTTTCGATTTCTTTAAATCGAAATTCCCTGAGTTTTCCTTAACACATTCAATGCGGAACGTGTCATAATGATGTAACCCCTTTTATCACTAAGGGAACCCTCGGGAGGGAGCAGAAGAATCTAAATAAGAGTCTAATAGAGAGAATCGAATAAAGATACTTCAAGGACTATTCTGAAACTGCTATTATGAATCAATGCGGATACAACTTACCTTAGCTGTCTGTATTCCCTGGATATGTAGAGCTGCCACCACCTACTTAGAAAGTAGGAACTAGTCTGTTGACTAGTTGAAGTTAAGTTAATAAAAATGAAGTTAATGTAGTCAAGTGAAGTTACGTTAAATTGTTGATTAAGCAAAGCAAGTGAATTCACTGTAAAATACCTAATATTGAGTTTACTGGTGAATTATACCTGGTCAGTAGGAGATAAGTCAGAGAAAGAAAGAAGTACTTCCGTATGGGTGTTGTATTGTCAAATCCGTGAATAACAAAATATATTACACACTCTCTAATCCTACTATCTCTATATCTTCTCTATCTATTCCTACCATCACTCTCTCTCTCTCTCTCTCTCTCTCTCTCTCACTAAATCAAGAGAATCTCTACTTGGTAGACAAGGTGGACTAGGTGGTGGACACTTATGGTGGACACCACGTGTAGACAAGTTTTAAGTTTTACAAAGGAAATAAAATGTTTAAAGTCAATTATTTACAACAAGGGGGCCATTCTCAGTCACTATCTTTTATCTGGTATTCTAAGCGCCAGCTTCGCAAGTTTATAGAAGGAAAATCATTCGGTCTAATAGTCACTTGGTCTATCTACAGAAATAATGTTGAATCCTACCAGTTGGAATGTTCGTGAAGGGCAGGTGCTGTCGCTGTTGTCGTCATAGCTGCAGAGTCGGGTAGTCGGGTTGAAACCAGTATAAGAGCACTTGAACGATTGGGGGGCCCCAGTCTCGGCAGGCTTGTTCTCTCCACGAGCAAGGTCTATCACGGAATGGAGGGGTTAGGCTTGGTCGTGGGGGTCCTTCGGTTTGGAGGGGGCCGATCAGCAATTCTGCGCATGCGCTTGGAGTGGGGGACGTACTGGTGGCGCCACTGGTGTCGGCTGGCGGAAGCTGGGTCCTGGCAACCCTGGTGATGCTGGTGGCGCTGAACTGGCGGACCTGGGGCGGGACCCTGGGGTTACACTGACACAGCATCCCCTTCTAGCTCTTTATATAAGTTTCATAGGTATGACACAGAGCCATCGAAAGACTAGTTAAATTATTCGTAAGGTTCATAAGATAGGTTTGAAAGGCCACGAGTGGTTTTTTCTCGAATTAGCCTATCTGTTCACCAGAACCACCGTCTTCGCCTGGAGACCCTCAAAAGTTTGGGGCAGAGTGATCACATGATAAGGTGATTCACTCCAAAACAGCTCATGTGAGGGGTGTGGGTCAGCCAAACCAGTCCCGCATTGAACATGATAAATTTCCAAGAGTTTTTGCTTACAAAAACCCTCTTTGCTTGGAAGGAAACTGGAGGAAGATTGAATAAGCTCTTCAAAGGTACCCATCAACTTTTTTCACATGAATAACATACAATAAATTAAAAAGTCCATTCATGCAGCATGAATTAATGAGCGAATTTTCAAAGAAATCATTCAGTTGAAGGTATGGTTAAGAAAAGGAGCAATGGTGTTGCAATTTCTTTTAGAAAGTTTTTTTTACACGATTCTTGGTTTTTTCGATTTTTATTACAGCATACCAACATACTGCATGCACCGGGTATGCTTTGAAGATGTTAGGAGTCCATATCCCCGTTCTACTCGTCTTCACAAACTCATAGAGTACCCACACGGCTTCTGCATCTCTGGGTACAACAAATATACGCACGTATTCATTATATATATATATATTAATAAATACTTAATTTTGGACAATTTTAATTTTTGAAAAACGCATTGATATCAGAAATTCTGTACTGAATCCGAATATACCATATATTACCATGATTGTGAAAGTAATAACAAGAAAAACGGAGAAAACTTCCGTTTTTTTTCTTTTTCGAAAAAGTCGATTCTAAAAATTTTGAGGCCATTGCAATTCATTTTCCTTGAAAATTCGCTAAAAGCCGAAAAATACTGAAAGGGGCCCAGAATTGCCATAAGACAAAGGGAGAATTTGCCTCAAATTTAGATTCTGGAATTTCAAGTCAAATCCTATAATAGAGCCCTAGAATAACGTTTAACACCAGGAATACCCAAGGGAAAATAATTACTGTAGAAGAAATGCCCTAAACAAGTGAAGCCTCTGTCAAAAAACACCACGAAGATCGAGGAAAACTGATTACGTCACTCCCCAGGGTTCCTCCTTCAAAACTGTGCTCTGGCGAAGCTTAAAAGGAGATTCAGCAAATAGTTTCAAAGAATATCAACAGGTAGAGTTGTAGGCGCCCTCGTGACCACATGAAACGATCCACTCAAATAATGTGGTTCAAATATCAAAACTAAGTAATATAGAAACTAAATAAGAGAATGTGAGGAATAATAACTAATGAGCTTGATAAACTAATAGGTAGAATAGTATTTTAAAAAAGAGTGAGCTATGTTCTGCAGCTCGCAGCGCACTCGTGTGTTTGATCATGTAAGCTAATGGTTTCAGGTGCGCTCATCACGTCACCATCTTCCTTAACCCTTTCCCCCCGACGGACGCCTAAAGGCGTCTGGGGAGAAACGTTTTGAGGTCCCTATGGACGGCTTTTGGCGTCTGCCTCCCAATGTTTCCCCCGTCCCTACGGACGCCTTTTGCCGTTTCGTACTTTTTCGTGCTTCTGATGCGATCTGTGGGCATATTTCTGAACTAATCACTTCCATTCCATTATGGTAACATTGTACCTTTCATTTTCACCGTCCTCAACAGATTTCAGGGCAGTAGCGATATTGTGTTGGGCGAGAGAAAGTGAGACAAAGTTGACCTCTCGGTAAGAGCCTTTTACAAACCATTCAAGGAGGATTTATTTTTATCACGTAGGTACACGTTTCTGGAATGTGTTCGGTCCAGTTGGAGTTTTATGATCATTTTTATCTTTAGGGATTACAGCCTATTTATTACAAAAATCTGGTATCAAAATTATTCTGGTATAGTGGAATGCAATATATTTCTATGTAATAAAGTATATAAATCTTACTCAGTCATGAAAAAATCTTCACAATAATACATGAACAATAGGGTAACATGTATCAAACACAAAAATCATTCAGTTGAGAAATAATGTTGAGTGAAAGTGGGCGAAAATAAAAGAGGAAGACAACGGGAGTCAGCGGGGGCGGCCTGGAAAATTCCTTCGGTACGGGGTTGACAGGCAGTTGGCTCAAGCGCCGGAAAGGTGACCTTGCGGCAGGAGGCCGCCCGTCGGGGGGAAAGGGTTAAATTGTTTGGATGCGTTTTCGAGCAGCACATTATGGTTTTCTTCCATATTAGTGAACCCTCTTTCGAAAAAACATTAATTAAAAAATTGGGAGGCAAATGAGGTATTTCGATGGGTCAGAAATTCAGGTTTTTGACCTCAAATTTGGAATCAGCACCCTTGAAAATCTATACACTCCAACTTTAAGCCCAATGATACTATAACATGTGGTAGAAAAATTAATTAAAGAGATCACACGTTTGAAAAAGGCGGGCCGCTATAAATGCACACACACTACGCCGTGCGCGTGTGTGAGTAGTATTTTGTAGTATCCAAGAGGTCCTCCAAGGGTTTCTGTGCATGGATACTTTATTCAAAGACAGTTGGCTAGCTACGTCACACCATTCAAATCTTCAACTTTCCTTAGCTTCTCTGATTTTTTAAAAACATTTTCTCGACGAATAGACCCGATTACGGTTATTCCTGAGTCATACTCTTTTGAAAAAAATTTAAAAAAATTGACTGAAATACCCCATTTCCCATTAAGATCAAAGTGGGAAAGAACAACTTTGGTCGGAAATTATCCAAAAAATCGAGTCCCCAAGTCTTTTTGACCTGCTCTTATACAGTTCAGGTGAGTGGATAACTTAAACTAAATTGATAAAAAAAACACGGATTTTGAACGATTTAAAAAATATATATTTACAGAGATACTTGATGGTACAGAGGTGTAGGAAGTTCGAGCATGAAATGCAATCACTTGTCGATGAGGGTTCCGCGGACTGCAGCTTTCTTGGCGATGATGGCGGCGTTGCTGGCTTCCACGACGGACTTTCTTTTATTCATTCCTTTTCGTTCGAGTTGTTTTTCGATGATTCGCGCGTTGTTGGCGTAAGAGTCTGCCACTTCCCTCTAAAAAAAAAAAAATAAAATAAATAAAATAAACTAAATATCAAACGAAAGCAGCTCACAACACACATTACCATCTATCTAACATTTTGCTGTCGCAGATGTTCTTGCACCAGAAAACTGTCATGAAGATGATGTCGTTACCTCGTAGAACCCCATCTATCGACCTATTAAAACCCCATCCTTAGACCTATGGCTAAGGTATTTACTATTAGGCAACTATACAGGGTGTCACGGTTATGGTCGAACCACCGGCCAGGGTTCGTTTCTTCAACTAATTTGCGACTTTTTTGTCTCCCTTTTAAGATGTTTTTGGTATTTTCGACCTTACGCCATTAAAACAGCCATAAATCTCTTGTTTTTCAGTCAAAATTCAGATGTAATTATACCGTTGGAAAGAGCGTTGAATTTTTCATCTCCCAAGTGCTAAATAAAACGTTTAAAAGGAGACTCAGATGTAGAAAAATTAGCCGGAATAGTAAAATCTCGGAAATGTACAGTTTTTTCAAACACTTGTAAACCTAACTGAAACTGCCGGTTAATTTCCCAGTGTAACCCCAAAAGTTGACCCAAAAACTCAGCTTTCCAACGGTATGGTCAAAATTGTCTCCAATATTTTTATTAGTAGAGAAAAATCTCTCCATCCAAACCGTCGATTTCTTTGAAAAAAAAAAACACGTTTTTTCGCATTCAAGCGCGGGTTTCTCTACTAATAAAAATATTGGAAACAATTTTGACCATACCGTTGGGAAGCTGAGCTTTTGGGGTTACAGTGGGAAATTAACTGGCAGTTTCAGTCAGGCTTACAAACGTTTGAAAAAACTGTACATTTCCTAGATTTTACTATTCGAGCTCATTTTTCAACATCTTAGTCTTCTTTAAAAAGTTTTATTTAGTACTGGGAAGATGGAGAATTTAACGCTCTTTCCAACGGTGTAATTACATTTGAATTTTGACTGAAAAACAAGGGAGTTATGGTTGTTTCAATGGTCGAAAATACGAAAAACATCTTAAAAGTGAAAATAGTCGGATTTAAAAAAAGTCAAGAGACAAAAAAAGCCGCAAATTTGCTGTAGAATCGAACACTGGCCGGTGGTTTGACTTTGACCGTAACACAGCTTCATCGATATAAAATACCCCTTAGCACTTTTTTCCTTTCTTATCGTCTTCTAGATAACATTAGCTGACGCTTCTTCAACCATTTCACAAAAAAACTTTTATAGGTTGGCCAATCAGTTACAGACATCACAGCAACCCATGAGTTATGCTCTAGTCAGACGAAAAAAGAAAACTTACCGCTTCGATTTCATCTTCTTCCTCGTCAATAGTGGAGACGGTGACTGAACTGAATTTGCCCATGTTTTTCGTGTGTTTCGTAACCTGAAAACAAATAAAAAGATGAATAAATTGGCCCTAGGTTTTTGATATGGATAGATCATTATTAAAAATAATAAACCGAAGCTAGACCAGTTAGTACATTTTAGCTAGACACGACATTTTTCGTACCATGATTTTCTTGGGGGCTTCTGCAGGTACTTGATTGTAAATATCCATCTTCGGTCGCTCGGAGGAACCTCTGGTAACGGCGCCTTTCATCACGAAGCTGACATTTTTTTCCAAATTGTGTTTGTAGTATATCGTCAGTCGACATCTGAAATACAATTTAAGGAAAAGTTGAAGTTTGTCGTTTTAATTGTACTTACTTGAATGTATCTCAATCTTTTTGATATAATTGATTATTAATCGATGTTTAAGGATTTGATTAATCTATGAATCGATTAATTCATATGAAATAATCGTTGATTTCATTAATTGGTTATTCGTTGGTCGATACCCATCCTCACTACAGGCCCACTGAGTGAGATCAGAAAACGATATTGGAAAACGTTTGTGACAGAGACAGGCGGACTTGTTTATTTATTTATTTATTAACGGGCAAGCCCAATTTATAATCAACATAATACAGTTGTATTCAACTTAATATAGTGTTCATATAAGATAATAGAAAAATATTATAATTGAAGGTAGGGGGGATTGAGAAAATACAATTACAATGACAGGAAAAGCGAGCTTAACTGAATAGGATGGGTGAAGAGGAAATGAGGAATTTCACCATGTCGGAATTTCCTATTTTTGACCCCAAAATCGGATTCAGCACCTCGAAAAACCCCCTAAGGCAAACTTTCAGCCCGAACTTCCTAATTTACGAATAAACAAAACAGTGTAGAAAATACGAATGTTTAAAAAAAACCGGGAAAATGATGTCATGCTGGAATAGTTCATTTATGGCCGCTCGAAGCGCTGAGATCGAGAAATCTATAGTCCCCAGATGCAAAATTTCATGAAACAGTAAAGTTCGAAATCGAAAAACTGAAGAAAAAAATAGAAACAGCAAGATGGGGAAAATTAGGTTTCCCCTGTTTTTGTTTGATAACTTTTCTCTTAGAAAACACGATTCCGTCGTCCCAATGGGCAACACTGGGAGGAGACGGCGATCCAAACAGCCCAATCAGCGAGCGTTCCCGCTGCACGTCTGTTTTCCCGGTTAGTTTTGAAATTAAAAATTTTGACTGTCTCCCAAAAATAACAGGAGACTTATTTTCCGAAATCAGCCCGATTTTCATCTATCCCACACCATTAACTATTCAGGAAAAATGCAAACAGAATTCGGTGAAATTCCTCATTAAGGATTTAAGTAATGAATTAAGGACTATGGAAGAAATCAAAATGTGGATAGGTGGTGAGAAAAAGATTCGCACTGCGGGGTAGCTGGTTTAGGGTGCGTTCAGAACGCGGAGGTAAGAGGGAAGCTAGGAGGCAGGATGGTGGGTCGAGGCAGAGGGAGGATTTCAAGTCATCCTCCCTCCTGGCTAGTCCGTTCAGAACAAAGAGGTCGATGAAGAGGTCAGGATAGAGGGAGGAATAACCTCATCCTCGATCGAACGGCAGCAAAATTGATTATTATCGGAAATTTAAACAGCAGATGATTCCAGAGCAAGGGAATACACAAGGGAATACACTCGAAATACGGGGAATTTCACCGTTTGATGCCACAGCGGAAGAGGATGCCGGGAAGTGCCTAGCTTATTTACAAATTAAATTCAAACAAAGAAGACTTTGAAACAGCGACGGAACTTGGTAGCATAAATTACATAATATGTAATTTATGCTACCAAGTTCCGTATTTTTGAATATTATTCAAAAATACTGCTTACAGATTATTTCAGCAACCCAGAGTTAATAAATCTTTCATGCAGATCTTTTCTAAAGCATGTAACGAACAATTTGTTTTACTTCATTTATCCATTGCTGAACAAATAAATCCTTATGAAAACAATAGCAAATAAATTAAAACAACATTTATCAAACGTAGAGGACTCTAAATTCACGAACAACATTTCGATAACGCTATGCACATGGTAAAATAAATATGATACAATTACTATATATATAAATACGTATAAAAATAAGTTATAAGTTAATAAATAGGAAGTATCTTACCAAACACAAATTAATTAAATACTAGACTAATATTATATTATGTATAATGGTAAATTTCGATACTTGAATCATAACATAATCTACCCAGACAAAATTTAAATCTAGAGGGTAACAGAACAAGGATAGGCCGCCATTAACTCATGCCATTTAGCCGGTACTCTCTCTCCCAAAAAAAAATTAAATAAATAAATAAATAGGAAGTATCTTATTTAGCACAAATTAATTAAATACTAAACTAATATTACATTACATAATGATAAATTTCGAATTTGAATATTATTAATATTTAATTGTGAATATTAAATATTCAAGTATTGAATAAAAATATAAATTTTAGATTTTAATTCTTCTTTTTTTCAGTAACAATTTTGTTTCTTTTGTACGCAACGCGAGTAAATAAAACATTCAAAAAACAATAATTCATTCAACGGAAACCTTCCATCATTTACTTTCATATTCATATTCAATAAATAAAACAAAACTGTGGCGATTGGGATGAGAGAGTGGAGATGCGGCCTTGAAACAACCAATCACAGTCCAGGGAGCAGCGATGACATCGCGACATCGACCTCCCGCGATCAAAGTTTTTTGAAAACCAAAAGCATCGACCCTCCAGCGTCCCTCCTAGCGCTACCGCGACCCACTTGCTCTGAACGCCCCCATTCATTTCTTTGTACTTGTTTTCCCGCGATAGCCATCGATAGCGACGTCGACCCTCAAGCGTGCCTCTTACCTCCGCGTTCTGAACGCACCCTTAGGGGACGGTGTTGGTCATAGTTTGTGGCGGAAAAAGTTACATGAAATAAGGTGGATGAGCGGGTGGATGTACGGGTGGCGGCAAGATTCAGCTTCTGGAGCAACGAGGGGCAGTCAATGGCATTGTTTAGCAGTTTGTAGAGGAGCACGAGGTCCGCGGAACTCCGTCTTCTCTCGAGGGTATTCAGGCGGCATCTCTACGTACGACCTCATAATTAATGTCCTCGGAAGGGATCTCCATCTTATACGCAACATAGCGCAAAAACCTCTTTTGAACTCGCTCAAGGCGATATTTGTGAACCGCGTACAGAGGAGACCAGACTGTAGAGGCATACTCTAGCAAGGGCAACACAAGGGCCTTGTAGAGTGACACAATGGCAACAATACTACAAAACTCCCGAGTGTTTCTTTTAATGAAACCGAGGGCCCTCATCGCTCTTGCAGCCAGCCCCTCCATATGATTGGAGTAACTCAACCGCTCATCACAAAGGACTCCCAGGTCGACGACTTCAGTTGTCCTTCGAAGTGATTTGCCGCAGAGGATGTAATCGTGTACGACTGGTTGAGACAGACGATGGTAAGACACCACTGAGCATTTTGAATGATTATGGTAGAGATGGTTCGCCTCGCACCAATCCTCCAAACGAGCAACCGCCCCCTGCAACATCCCGGACTCATCCAGAGATCCAATGTGACGTAGTAGTTTGAGGTCATCTGCAAAGAGCAAGACACGCACACCATCGGTCCACAACGCTATTTATAAGAATGAGGAAGCACAACGGACCCAAGTGGCTACCCTGCGGGATCCCAGAGGTGGCAGTGAAAGGGGAAGAGAGTGTTAATCCTTAGTTATTAATTTAGAACACTCATTGTTGTGTTCTGCGTGTAGTCGAGTGAGGGCGATGGTCCTCTCGATGCGCTGAATTACTCCTAGCCTGAATCCTACTACGGAGAGATTGATCCCTAAAGCCTAGGGCTTTAGCACTCCATCCGCGGCGCCTCGCGGCCGACCATCCAGATAAGTGCTAATAGAATCTATCCGCAAATCTCGGCGTCTGATGACAGACACACTGGCGAGAGGCGGAACATTTACCTAGTGTGGCCTACTGTTCTGAAGAGGTCCCTAAGGGGAGCTAGAGGTTCGGCGCCTTTATGGGGCAAACTGTTCCCTTGTAAGAACTGGGCTGTAGGTAAGACAAGAAATGATAAGTCGGATAGACGAGGTACGAATGCATGTAGGAAGACCCTTGAGTGCGGCTTACATACTCAAGTTAATATGGTGAGGGGAGAGTGGAAAGAGGTGACGTCAGATGACGTGTTCTTTCCCTTCCTCGCCTCGCCTGTGTTGGTGATGACTCGTGCCTCTCTGGGTTTTCCTACACGTCACTTTATTGGAAAACTACTGAACATAGATGTATGACATTACACTCATGATCAACTATTCATTCAGTAAATTATGTAGATCGACCCAAAAAAACGGACTATGTCAATTGATCGGGATTGGGGTCAACTTCAAATACCTTCTTCGCCGAGCTTTCGGTAAATTTAATACCTTCTTCAGTGCTTGAAGGTTGTTTATTTAGTAAAACCACCAAACCAAACTTAACATATCGACGTTTGGTGGTTTCACTAAATAAACAACCGTCGAGCCCTGAAGATGGTATTAAATTTACCGAAAGCTCGGCGAAGAAGGTGTTATATTTCCAGTTGACCCCAATCCTGATCAATTGACATAGTCAACTGTTCATTATTGAAATAATAATCAGACTGAAATATAATCAGAGAAAGCCGTTGTATTTCTCAAATCAGTCGTTATTCAAACATTTCTAACAAACAAGAACAACGAGGTATAACTTCACTAATCTGTAGTGGAACAGCCCTCAGCTCCTTACTACTTGGCTCTCCAGTCCCTTCTATCATTTGTAAAGCCTCTGTTGGCCTCCCTTCCACACATCCATTGCAGTTAGAGCATCTGAAGATGTTTTGTACATTCTTTGTAGTATTCCGAGATTACTATTGAAATAAATAAATAATCATATATTCGGAAGCTGATTTGAATCCCCTTCCTCTCCAGAGGTCAATATCATTTTATTCAGAACTAGCTGAAAAGCCTGCTAAAATCAGGTAAAAACAAAAACCGTAGATATGTGTAAAAACGTAATATAATAATACAGTAAGTAATAAAATAATAGAGGGACATGATCCTATTATATTGCTTCGCAGCAGTGGCTGTCACGTCCGATGAAGCAAATCGTAACTAATGGAGGCCATAAATTAGAGAATTTAGAATAAGGCGAACCGACAGAAACCTTCAAAAAATGGCATTTGGAAGGGATGGATAGAATGTCTTCGTCATGTTGTAGGCACGGAGTAGGTATTACCCGACTTGGGCGGGGGGTGGGAGCCGCTGAACGGTAGGGCAGGGGTGGGTTTTATGTAATTAGATTTTGTGCCCCTGTCCTAATTCGAAACACCGGCTAGGGATGTCCGATACTTCAAAAGTATCGATATAATATCGTATCGATACACCTAGAAAGTATCAAAAAGTATCGATACGATACTTTCAAAAAGTATCGATATTTTGAAGTATCAATACTTTTTGATATCTTATTTATTTATTTATTTAATCATGTACGGGCAAGCCCAATTCAATACAATACTATACAAAATGTTGAACGTTAATTATAGGAAATAAGACATGAGATGTGACATTAGAGGTGACTTTAATACTGCGAGAGACTTAATACTGACTTAATACTAGTGATTTTAATACTGCGAGGGAGGAGTTAAAAAAGTCAAAATTTGGGATAAGGGACAAAAAAAGATTAGCACTGCGTGGTAGACGGTAGAGAGGGCGATTTCGCTGGTAATTGTAGGGGGAAAACGGAACATAGAAGAGAGGAGATGAGCGGGCAGCTTCGCGTGGAACATGGAAGTAAATCCTTGACAGCAATGAAGGGCAGTTTATCGTTCCATTTATGACCCTGTACAGCATTGCGAGATCAGCGGATGTACGACGGGCTTCAAGAGTACTCAGCTTACACCGCTCCAGCAGGGAAACATAGTCGACCTCCGCAGATTGGATACCCAATTTGAAGGAAACGTAGCGGAGGAACTTATGCCTATATCTCCAAACGACTTCTGTGCACGGCATAATGGGGCGACCAGACAATAGATGCGTACTCCATAATTGGGAGAATGAGCGCTTTGTACAGGGAAACGATGGCTGGAATACTAGTAAATTTCCTTGTGTTCCGCTTCAGGAAACCCAACGTGCGCATAGCCCTACCCGCAACCACCTCAACGTGCTCTATGAAGCCGAGCTGCTCATCACACCAAATACCAAGGTCTTTGATCTGGGTGGAACGCTGAAGAGGGGAGCCGCAGAGAATGTACGGGAAGATTGTAGGCCCAGTCAGCCGATGGAAGGTCACCACTGTGCATTTGCCAGGATTCAGGAACAAGTGATTGGCGACACACCAGTCCTCCAGCCTACCAATCGCCATCTGCAGAGCCGCACATTCAGACTGAGTCCTGACATGGCAGAATAACTTGAGGTCGTCCGCAAACAGCAGACACCCAACTGTGGGACTGAACACCTCTGTGACGCTGTTAATCAACAGAAGAAAACAAAGAGGTCCAAGATGGCTGCCCTGCCGTATGCCCGATGTTGCTGAGATAGGTGGCGACAGGGTTCCTCTTGCACGCACAACAAGCCGGCGATCGTATAGGTAGCTCTCCATCCACCTCAGAAGGGGCCCGTGGACACCCAAGGAGCACAGCAGCGACAAAAGGATATCTTCACAAAAATGGGTGAAAATGCCTTTTATGTTTCTCTCTATCTGTGTGACATCTCTCCATCGCGAGGTTAATAATTAATATAGAATGAACAAAACAATAAATCACTCAATTTTTTGTTTAGGCACTTGTTTTCGTATTGCACTTGTTTGGGTTAAAATTTTGGTGGCCCTTCCTAGATGATGGAGGACAGCAGGTTATCTGTCAGGTGTGTGTCTGTGGTGTGTGTTATCTAGCAGGTGGTCTGTTCGGAGAGGCAGTCCTGAACGGTTCGGAGGGGTTTGGAGGAGTCCATTCGCCTCAATCCCCTCCCCTTTTCAGTTCTGAACTGGTTCGGGACTGCCTCTCTGAACAGACTCATAGAGAGCTGGAGGTGATGGTACATCATCTTTGTTTAGTTTGTTGAAGTGGTTGGTCTCTCAACAATCTATGTACATAAAGAGGTACCTACTAAAATTCGAGACTTTCATTTAATGTGGGGGATAGAAAATAGATAGCATTTTATCTAATGTGAGAGGTAAAAAAGTATCGCCTCCGATACTGGAAAAAAAGTATCGATACTTTGGGGACATCCCTACCACCGGCTGCCACAGATTTTAACAATAAGTACATACTCTAGATGCAAGTGATAACTTACTTTTTGCATTTAAGTCGAAACTGCCTTTCAATGCCTTCGGGTCGACGGATAAAAGTCGTTTCATCTTGATCCGCGATGATTTTGTGAGCGTGCTTCGAGCCATCCAGCACACGAGCGCCATCTCTTTTCCTCAGAGGTAGTTTCTCAATTGGGCAATCTGTAAATATGAATATAAATTAATCACGTTATGATGTAATTTTATAATATTCGTAAATAGGTATTTTTCCGGGGGTAATACAATTCACGAAGGACTGATAGCCTGGTTGATTGGTCTTGAATCTCAATTAAACAGCGTGAACGTCATTAGTAAGATCCAATGTTTATTAGGATTTCAAACATGGGATTAGTCAGTGCAAGATGCAGTGCTTCCCTAGAAGTAAGATTGACAGCCTAAATCATTGATCTTGAATAGTAAGGAGCAGAACTGCTTATACTTCGTGAGCAAATTCAATGTTCTTAGTTGCTTTTTTCTAGCTACTAGAGGATATCAGTGGCATTTAACAGTGAATGGTTAAATGATTTTCCGGCCGTAGTTGGATGATTTTGAATCTACCTTAATCTTTGCTGAACTGCGTTTACTTCGCAAGCAAATTCAATGTTTCAAGTTGCGCTATTTTGAGGTATTTATGAGGATCTTAACATTGGGATCTGACAGAGAATGGTTGTTTTTCTCTTGAGGAGTAGTTGACAGCCTTAATGATCTTGGATCTTCAGGAATCTTGCATCTTTAGTAAACAGGGAAAGCGTTTCCCGAGCCACGTATGATCCGAGGATCGGGTTCTGGCAAGAGTGTGGAAGCAAGTTCTGGAATGAGCACTAGGTTGCAAAGAAATGTTAGTGTAGGCAACAACGATACACGTTCTACGACATAGGTAACTTGACTTCATCCCGTTCTTCACCTTCATGATGTAGGTCTTATTAATTGGAGGAATAAGATAAGCCTAATAGCGTAGGAGTAAATAGTAATAATTTTGAGCTAACTTACCAAGGATCATAGTCATCTGTCCACAATGACAGTAGTAGGTATGCAACGGTTTCTCTTCATTGTACTCCTCTTTGTCCTTGGTATCGGAGCAGGCGATACTCCTCGATACAACTTTGGGCATCTCAAGTCAGGATCTTTTCGCGAAAATCAGCAGACAAAATATCGTTCAAAGAAAAAACAACGAAACACTTCAACTATTTGGGAGGACTTTGGATACACACTCACGAAATAAATTGTTTCACTTCTTCTAATGAGATGTCCTTATTATTAAACTACTTTGGGGGATCAAAAAACATCAATAACGATGGAAATATTACATTATTATGCATCACGCATCCATTCTACCTCGAAATACAATCTGCAGAAATGAAAATTAGTAAAATTGATTACATAACCTTATTTTTGGGAAACAAGAGGAGCTACACCTTCGTCTTCTTCAGTTTTATTATTGCTGCCCGGTTATTTGATGGTGTGGTGTCGTTTGGTGTTTAGTGGTGCCCCTCAGTAATATTCGGTACTCAATGTTGTGCTTGACTCCTCAAGTTTTTTTTTGTTTTTACTTGGAGCTCCAGTGAGGAATCTAAGGGATGCAAACTAAGTTCACGCACCGGTCAAATCCGGTGGGCTTGGCATTGTGTCTCTCTCGGCATGTATCCCTTCACTGCACCGCCAGCGCCTGCTAACCCTTCAAGGGTTGAGCTGGGAGGTCGCCTGTGCGGCTGCTGATCTTGATTTTGTCAGGCAGCAGTTAGCATGGTGTGACCAAGCAACACCATCTGCTCCGAAACCCAGTTCGTCTGCTGAGATCGCTGCTGCGCTGTATGAGTCAGTAGACGGTAAAGAACTCCGACAGTGCTCCGAAAGCCCTGTCTCTTCCCAATGGGTAGATTGGGCTTCGGAGGGCATTGGGGCCCGCGACTACCGACACTTCCACGCCGTCCGCATGGCAACTCTGCCAACTGCGGTACGGTGTTCGAGGGGTAATTGTAGGACAACTCTACCCCTTTGCCGCGCCTGTCAGAGTGGAAATGAACATCTGTATCATGTAGTGCAGCAATGTCCTCGAACTCATGGGGGCCACATTCTACGTCATGATGCGGTCGCCAAGCAGATAGCAGGTACTTTGTCATCTAGCTGCTGGGATGTTGAGAGGGAGAGATTGTATCACATGCCAAGTGACCAGGGTAAGAAGCCCGACATCGTTGCTGTCAAGCCCGACCAGTCTTGCATTATCCTGGATGTCCAAGTTGCCAATGGCAGCTTGGACATGGAGCAGACTTGGTTGGCTAAGATAAGAAAGTATGATAGAAATGATTTACGGCAATGTAAGCCCGTCGCTTTTACTTGACTTGACAAAAGGGATACCAGTATTGAGTACAAGTCCCAACGCTGTCACCGATTTGTAAGTCTACTTGTCCAGGTAAAGTTGACAAAAGAATTTAGTTACCTGGCCCAAGTAGCAACTGAGTAGGTTCCTGAAGGGAAACTACTTTGTGTTTGACTGTGAAATGGGGGAGTCGAGAAAAGACCGAAACAACTTAAATCTACGTTATTTTTAGGATAATAAAGGATAATTACCTGTGAAGTATGGTAGCTCTTCGAAGGTGTTGACTCCTGGGTTGTTGAAATAATAATAAAACGATGCTGTGAAACCTGAAGGGTGTTTTATTTTACCTCGGACCTCCAAGTGTATCCCGTGCCAGAAGGGCGTGTCCTGCGTGTCCTCTGTGTCCCTTGTGTCCTTTGTGTCTAAGACACAAGTAACCCAGTTGACCACGAGGTTGTGTTCTTCTACGAAAACGTGTCCTAAGGACACGACCTGAAGGGTCTGAAACGCAATAAAGAAAAATATGAAATTTGAATGGTTTATTTTACCCCTAATCACTGATGCTGATCTGATGCAGGGTGAACTCAGAGATAACGACAGATATGGAGTAAAATACCAGATAATAGGATTTATTATAACAGATATAGAATGGTCTTGTTGACTAGGTAAAAGAGATACAAGCCTGAAGGGCGCAGATACTGAAGTTACAGGTTAAATTCAAATGGGTAGTAAAAATGTTAATAAACGTGCTCGTACAATAACTATTCTGATAAGCAATACCTTCAATGTCCTTTCTCAATACAATATTCAATGCCGTGTCTTCACCGTGTCTTACTAATACAGATTCGTGTCCTACTCGTTTTCATTTTACAACATTAACTACTATCAACTTTTCCAATATCAATTTTACTTCTACACTGTTTACGTTCACCTGCCTAATTATTTTGGCCAAAATGAATTAGGAATAATTTGTCTGTGCACTCACGTGTTGGGCCCGAAGGTATCCTCGACGGTCTTGATGCTTGTTGGTTGAGTTCTCCAGTCAGATGAAGGATGTCCGAACAGAGATGGTTTTAGGGGGATGATTTCTCGCCAGTCCAGGGAATTTAACTATCGCTGACTTTAGAGAACAAGGGACGGGAAGACTTTCAGCCAGAACTTAATCGTCGCGCAGTTGGGGAAAAACGTTCGGCCGGAACCTACTTGTTTGAGCTCTGGGGAAGGTGTGATGGCCGCCGCAGGCCGTCCGATCCAGAACGTTTCCCCCTCCTCCAGTCACGTGATCCACAGCCTCCTGGAGTCCTCAGGCTGCCATCCGGCCTTGGCCGAAGCCCCTTGCTGCTGCGGTGGACATAAGTGGCTTGTGTCTTTCTTTGGTTTCGTGGTTGAATCAGGGCTCGGACGCCTCGGATGGTGTTCGGCGTCCTCATCGTAGGGGGGCGGACCACGCCCCCGTAGAGCTGGCCCAGATTACCCCTCCACAGTCCTTCGCCGCAGGTGGCTCTGTGGGGGCGGCATCTTGGGGTTCAGGAAGGGGGGTGTTATTGGCTTACCCCAGCCCCGTCACCTTGTTGTCATTCGTGAGCAGGGGCTCACATCAAGCAGTGTCAGAGCTAAAAGGAGTGGCACCCAACAACATCAGGGTGATGGCTGCAACCTTATCATGGCGCGGGGTGTGGTGCGGGAAAAGTGCCACGGAGTTGCCTGAGTTGGGCATCTCAGTAGGCGTACTCCGTGGTATCACCACCCGTGTCCTGCTCGGCTCATATTTGAACTGGTGGTCGTTTTATAGAGGCACTTCCCTTCATCCCTCTCTCCCACCCCCACCTTCCTCATCTTCCCTTATCCCAAGGGCCGGCGTCGGGTGAGTCCTGGGCGTCCTCCCCATTATTTTTTATTTATTTATTCTTATTTTTGGCGTGCCCCCTCCGTCAAAAAAGACATTTTGTCTTTGAGGGAAGTTACAAAAAAAAGGCAATCATTCAAACACAGCTCCAAATTCTCCATCGATTTCCAGTGATCAGCCACAGAAGAGGCACAATCTGTCCTCGTGGACATCCTCGACAAACACCTGAGGATTATGGATGTTTTGCTACTTTTGGATTATAGATTTTGGATGTTTTGTTTTGGATTATGGGTTTTTGATATTTTGGATTTTGTTATGCTGCTTTTGGATTATGGATTTTGGATGTTTTGCTGGCCCTTTTATTGTTGGGGTCCAAAGATCAAATGGTTGCCTCTTCTTCACTCTTTCTCCTAAGATAACTAACAGGATTTCAATCCAGGATGGTTGAATTGTCATAATCGTCGTGATATGATCCACATCATGTCATCAACATACATGAGGACTATTACATCCTGTTGCCTGTCAACACTAGCACGAAGAATGCTACATTCATGCTCACAAAATGAAATCACCCTCTCATCTTGGAATGTCTAGAAGATATCCTCCCATGGTCTTCATTGGTCTCTTGTCAAACTATATTGAATCAGCCAGAAGCTAGAACAAATTAGCATTTGGCTGAAAATAGCGGGTACAAATAGACAGACATGCACAATATCGGTGATCACACAGAAAAGCTACGGTAAGAAAACAACAGTCCAAAAATAAAAAATATCCGACACACACACTCAACTTTCCTTCTCGCACCGTTCTGTGTCGAATTTTTACTTTCCCCAAGCCAAGAAGCACTCAAGTAGCTATCAATTTATTTACGTCCCAGATTTCAATCGTTTTCTGCTGACTCAAAAAGGATTGCTGTTCTATTTGTGAAGTTTTTCTCGTTTCTTGCAGATTTGATGTTTCCCTCTGATCCAATGACACCGCGTATTACATGAGAAAGTGTTTTCTATTTTTGTTGTTCTAATCGGAGTCCGAGAAATTTATTTTCGCGTTGTACCGATGTTTCACACTCCTCTTGTTGTAAACCAGTGATATAAATAGTGATATTGCGAAGATATTGACGATGTATGCTGTTTGAATCGACGCTTGGATGGCTGTCTGAAAGAGTGGTCTACTTGTGGATCTCCGGACTTTCAAAGATCGCGAAGAGTTGATATTCTGTAACGATTCCGCCGCAGAGATATGTTTGAGGTGATGGATCCAAAGAAACACAGCGGGAACTCTCTGGACCCGAAGGAAAATCTCAAGCGGCAGCCCAAAAAGGGGATTTTGAAACCATCGGCCAGCTTCGAAGTTGAAGGGCAGAAACCCTGGTATGTCGATTATTTTGAATGCTAAGTTTATTGTTCAACCATTTACTTACTTGCTACTCACTGATAGATACAATGAAGAATTTCACCATGTCGGAATTTCCTATTTTTGACCCCAAAATCGGATTCAGCACCTCGAAAAACCCCCTACGACAAACTTTCAGCCCGAACTTCCTAATTTACGAATAAACAAAACAGTGTAGAAAATACGAATGTTTAAAAAAACCGGGAAAATGACGTCATCCTGGAATAGTTCATTTATGGCCGCTTGAAGCGCTGAGATCGAGAAATCTATAGTCCCCAGATGCAAAATTTCACGAAACTGTAAAGTTCGAAATCGAAAAACTGAAGAAAAAAAATAGAATAATATTCTATTTTTTTTCTTCAGTTTCAAGATGGGGAAAATTAGGTTTTCCCTGTTTTTGTTTGATAACTTTTCTCTTAGAAAACACGATTTCGTCGTCCCAATGGGCAACACTGGGAGGAGACGGCGATCCGAACAGCCCAATCAGCAAGCGTTCCCGCTTCACGTCCGTTTTCCTGGTTAGTTTTGAAATCCAAAATTTTGATTGTCTCCCAAAAATAACAGGAGACTTATTTTCCGAAATCAGCCCGAATTTCATCTACCCCACACCATTAACTATTCAGGAAAAACGCAAACAGAATTCGGTGAAATTCCTCATTAGGGTAGGTATCGCATGTGATACCACAAATGTGATAGTATCCATAATTTATCCCATTGTTAAAGTTAACAGAGGGATACAGAAACCTCAATTAACTTTGGTGACTGATAAACCGACCCTGAGGAAAGCAGGATGTGACGAGACTAATCATGTCCAACCTCATTGTAACTTGCTAAAGTTGACATGACTTGACTTGACCAGAAAGTTAAGAAAATTGGCTCAGAAGCTCATCTTCAAAAATACCTTCCAAGCTTCCTGTAATTCAAACCACCCTGGGGAAAATGAGACGCCTAAAGTAATTTTTTAAAAAGTAATTTTTAGGCCGAAAATCCCCTTTGTGAGTTGAAATTACCAGATACTTACCCGACATTTCTTCTAGCTCCAATAATAATAATGCACGGGTAATAATATTTCGCCCGCCAGAATAGGGCCGCAGCACGACAGGTACTTTTCAACTCTGAATCGGCTCGTGGAATGACGAAACAATCCGAAGTGCACGTCTCAAGGAGCACGCCGAGAAAATGTTTACTAACTGTAGTAAACACAGATAACAACGACACAGATTAGCCGATTCCAGTCAGATTAATCAATGCACAACGGCGGTCTTTCAGTATTATCCGACCGCTTGTTCCGTTTGTGTCACAATGAATTTCGCATACGTTGAGGACTATAATAGTGATGTTTCGTGTTCGCCTGAAGATGATTTTCAACCAAAACCGAAGAAAGCTAGAAGAGCAGATCGAGAATGGCACAAAATTCGAGAATTTCAGTCCAGTGGTGAGTAATAATAAAATACGAAGGCGCAGCACCAGGTTACCCTTCAACAAATAATGGTCTGGAAGCGACAAGTGCAGTGTTAAAACGGGAGCACACGCTTAGAGAACGTCTTCCGGTGGGCCAATTTCTGAACAACGTACAAGAATTGCTCCTGAAATGGTCGAGATCTCGAGATCCATCATCTCCGAATTGCATTCATTTTGCAGAGAAATCACTGTGCACGTGCCCTTACTTTTCCAAACACTTGACCTGTAAGCTCGTTTTGGGCATGCAAATTCGCCTGAAACTGGTTGAGCCATCGCCGGAATCCAAAAACGTCAGTATGGGCCAGAAACGTAAGCTAGGAAGGCCAAGCAAGGCCAAAGCTGCCCTTTTGATCTAATGAGTGAAGTTGTTCTGCCCACATAACTTGTCGTTGTGTTGGCGACGTGATTTTTTTTTCTGTCGTGCAATTTATTTTATGGTCGGTTATTGATTAAACTGATGTGCAAAATTTTTTTAGAGTTGTTCTTATCCATTTGTTGTCGTTCACTAAATTCTTCTGTCGGGAATGGCTTGTTCAGCAGTGGGAGTTATTTTAGAGTCGTGAAAGCGCAATCGCTTGTCGTGCCGTCACCTTATTCTGGCGTGCGATTAAATCACACCCATAATGCACTGCTCTATCGAGTTTTGTGGCTAATGGGGTGTGCGCATGGGTCGGAAAAAATGTTTATTGTTATTTTTAATCTAAACTAGACCTCATTCTGAGAATGGGGTATTTCAGTCAATTTAAAAAAAAAAAAAATTTTTCAAAAGAGCATGGCTCAGGAATAACGGTAATCGGGTCTGTTTGTCGAGAAAATGTTTTTAAAAAATCAGAGAAGCTAAGGAAAGTTGAAGATTTGAATGGTGTGACGTAGCTAGCCAACTGTCTTTGAAAAAAAGTATCCATGCACAGAGAAGAGATGAAACCCTTGGAGGACCTCTTGGATACTACAAAATACTACTCACACGCGTGCGGCGTAGTGTGTGTGCATTTATGGCGGCCCGCCTTTTTTTCAAACGTATGATCACTTTAATTAATTTTCTACCAAATGTTATAGTATGAATGGCAAAAAGTTGGAGTATAGAGGTTTTCAAGGGTGCTGAATCCAAATTTGAGGTCAAAAACCTGAATTTCCGACCCACCGAAATACCCCATTGTGATACCAACCGCGACCTTCTAGCGTGAGAAGACCTTTTTCTATGAATTTTCAAAGTTTCGAATGTTTATGACGTCACAGTGGGCTGGGGGGTCCCGCCCAGGCGGGAGGGGCGAGTGACGTCACAAACATTCGAAACTTTGAAAAATCGTAGAAAAAGATCTATTCCTCCAAGAAGAGAACGGCTGGTGTCAAAATTCTCAGGATGAGGTCTACTTTCGATTAAAACGCTGCAAATTATTACTCAAAGGTTTATTATTTTTCTATATAGATCACTCGTCTGCAAAAAAGACGGCTTTGCCATTGTTACCACCAACCAAATTGAAGAAAAACATCGATCGCATTTCGGTCAGCTTTAATTTGAACGGAGATTAGGCTTCTTTTGCGATTCACACTCAGGTTCCTGATTTATCGTACGTCCAACCCTTAAATTCTCGTAGGGAACGAACGGTTTGTCCTACAGAGCTCCGCGTGGTCTCAAAAAATTCTATAGAATCTTAAATTGAAGGAAAAACAATACCTTTATAACAAAATTTTTTGAGTTGGGCCGTTTTCAAAATTTCAAACTTTATTTCTGGACCCTTAGAAGTGACCTACATCAACCAAAATCTTCGGGGCACAACTAGACCCCAAATGGAGCCTACATACCAAATTTCATCAAAATCGGCCAATACTGAGTGGCAAAAGTGCCGCGTACGGCGGACGGACGGCCAAATTTTTATTCGATTTTTGGATTCTACGTGCCTTGAAACGTAAACCATCAAATTTTGAGGGGGTTTTAAAAAATTTTTTTCATAGTCAATTCCAAAGGTTCATTATTGAAAATAATAAACCAAAATTAAAAAATAAACACCCGCCATTGTGATTGATGGAACTTCGAAGTTCCCGCAGAATCTTAATTGCTTCCGAGTCTACCAAGGTAGCGGAAACTTTGTTTTCACTTTTCAAGGACGAAAGAAAAAGTTCTCCAAAATCAAAATTTTCACTCGCGTTTTGCGTTTTAGACCTTTCTGAACAATTTTGGTTCCGTGTCTGTCTGTCTGTCTGTGTGTCTGTCCTGAATTTCTTGTAACGCGCATAACTATACGAAGTTATTGTCCGATTTCTATGAAATTATCAGGGATTGTGCGGGTTGGTGTGTAGACGGTCCCCTATGAAAATCCCCACCTTCGGACTGATAGAAGCCACTGCGCATGCGAAAACGTAAAATCCTTGTAACAGCCATAAAACTTAATTTGTCTTCCGAATTTGATGAAATTTTTTAGGATTGTCCAGATTAGCGTGTGGATGGTCCCCTATGACGGTAGTGAAAGGTACTTAGAGATTGGTGTTTTGAGATTAACTACTATGCATCGGATCATCTATACAGGGTGTCACATGTAAAGGACCGAAAAACTTCGCGAGTCGATTTTACAACTAATTTTAGTAAGAAAGTGTCTCATAGCAATTTTTCGTTAGACGCTTAATTTCCGAGTTATTTCAATTTTAAGATTTTTTTCGTGTTTTCGACCTTAAGCCATAAAAATGACCATAACTCGCTTAATTTACGAGCAATTCAAAATCTAATCACACCGTTGAATAGGGCGTTAAATTTACCATCTTTCTAGTGGTTATACACAATTTTTTGTAATGTCGTGATGGGTGAAAAATCAACTCGTAAAGTCATTTTTGTAATATTGTCAAAATTTCCTACTTTTTCTTTTGATTGTTAAGGTTTTACTTCCACATGATTTTTCACGTACCTCTACATCAAAAACTGCGCGAAGATCTCAGCTTTCTAATGGTATAATTTGTTTTAATTTTACTTCACTAACTGAGGGTGAAAAATACGTTTGAATGCTAAAAAACGTGGTTGCGCTCATGGAAATCAAGGTTTTCTGGTTCGTTGGGCCTCGGGCAGGTTCGACAAATTAGGGGTGAAATTCCACCGTTGGTATGTGAGAGCTCAGTATTGAATTTTGGTAGGTCCGAATCTCTTTTTTTTTCTTAATTTACTTGGTATTTATGCACGAATTGAATGTTCAATTCTCGCAACTTTCTCGATTGTATGAAAAAAGAGATAACTCATAAAGAATAGCGTGTAGATGTGGGATAAAAAGTAACGATAAATAATGATATTTTAGAGAAAGTAAAAATGATATTTATGAACAAAAATAATCTTTATCTTCATCGAAGTACGTTATTGGCTAAACATAAATGAGATAATAAATTATCCTCTACTCCGTCTTTGACTTCGTTTGTCATTCTTCCGGATAACTGTAAACACAAAGCAAAGTTTTTAACAGCCAAGTAGAAAATAATTGAGGAATGCCAAAACTTGAAGCAGTGGTCAGCATATTACCGATTGTATTAAAAAAGGAGGAGGTCACATTGAGCACTCACTCTGAATCGGTAATATGTTGACTGACCACTGCTTCAAGTTTTGGCATTCCTCAATTATTTTATTTAGCATGTAATTTTCCTCATCTCACCAATCTATTTTACTGTTTTTATTCGCTTCTTACAAATAATAAATGTTAAGTTGTACCTACCTAGGGTTTTAAAACTATTCGTTGAAACGCCTATAAAAGGTTTACAGCCACTCCTGATTAGATTAGTCACTTTTGGAGGATGACCGCATTTTTATAAATTATTCATGAGAAGCAGAGTCATGAAGGTTGGTTCTCTTTGTGTATTGCTGTGGGTAGGTGGAGGTGATAGTTATGAACTATTACGTATCCATCTCTAAGAACCGCAATACACGCTAATTGTTTCATGACGGCGCAGTACGTCCTGATGACCACACATTTGCAGCTCCTTTCATTTGTGTACGAATTTTTTTACGCGTATTGCTGATAATAATCATTCAAGCTAGTCAATTTTTTTCCTCAACACCGTAGATAGTCCAAAATGACGGAAAAATTATGGTGTCGTCAAAAGATCTGAGCTTTTATTTACTTGGTCTGAGTACATCTCCGATTTCGGATGAGATAACATTACATTACATGGCAATTACGAGATAACATGGCCTTTCTTCTTGTTGAGAAAGATAGGGTGAGAGGAGGATTTTGTTTACTAATGGGTACTTTGCCTCACAATTTTTTTTTTCAAAAGAGGGTTCACTGACATGGGAGAAAACCATAGTGTGCTGCTCGAAAACGCATCCAAAAAATTTAGGGAATTTAAGGAAGATGGAAATTTTAAATGTACCAGGAGTCTGTGATGTGATGAGTTTCCCCTTACGACAGCAGTGTTACCTCTGAAAGTGCTCATGAAACCATTAACTTACGTGATTGATCACAAGAGTGTGCTGCAAACTGGCAGAAAGAACCCAGACCCGAAAGTGATCAAAAAAAGCAATTAAAATCATAAGTGCTCACTCTTTTTTTAAATACTATTCTACCTAGGGATGGCAACGATATATCGATTTATGAAATATATTTTACCGATAATATCGATATATTTACCGATAATATCGCTACTTGTTTTCAACATGTAAAAATTAATATTAACATGAATGGATGAGAAGGAACGCAATTACCTGTGTAAAACATCAAGTAATTTTATTCCAAATTTTGTAGGTACCTACGTGTTGGCTTGATTTGAGACTGTTGAATTGACTTCAGCTCAAACA